>UCOM01000414.1:0-82678 GCA_900474385.1 Ormyrus pomaceus
TTTTATTGCAAATTTTTGTTTAGCTATAACTTTTGAACAAATAAAGATTTTTGGATGTCTTTTTTTTAATCGATAGGTTTTGATCTCACCTTTCAAATGCGGGGAATTAAAATACTGTGCCGTTAATCGTTGAGAAGTTATAAGTGATTAAACAAAAATCGATTTTTCTTAGATTTTCGCTAAAAGAGCATATAACTTTTGAAAAATCGAGCGTTAGGCCGAACGGACGCGGTTTCCTTCATATTTTAACATTAGAGAACATATCCCAAAGTCACAGGAAAATCCATTACCCAAATGTCGTATACTCTCCTTGTAAGAATAGTTAAAGATTCCTTATTTCCCTTATTAAAGTACTCGTAACTTCACACTCTTTAATAAAAATAAGACATCGGGCACACATGAAACAACAGCTCTGGCAAAAATCGCGAGAAAAAAAAATGATAAGCGTATGCACGCTTACAAGTAGAATCCGGGCGCGCGACTGGCAGCTGAGCAAATGAAAGCGCCGAATTAACGGGCCATTACGCATTCGAGTGCTTTAATACCGCCGCCCCGGCAAACCATGTCGCTCCACCGAAACCCATATGCGGTGCCTTTTAAGCACCTAATATTTGTTGCGTTGCAAGCCTGCATGTGTCTATTACAGCCAGCTCTCTATCTCCCTGCTCCTCCCTAAATTAACGTTGAATTTGATATGTCTAGCTCTCTTTCAGCGTATTTATTTCTCTCTTTGTTAGCAAGGTGCACGAGGGAGCTTTTCCCTTTTTTAATTTGGAAAGCCTAAAAAGGTTTTATCTTTATACTGTTACATTTTAATTACGACTATATTTTAATGCACAAAAGAAGCTAAATTACCTACGTAAATTTGAGCTTTAAAAATACAGTTTTTATCGCGAATCTGCAGATTTCATATTTATTTATCGATAAACAGATTTAAGTCCCCGTCAGCAAAATACAAAAGTAGCGGCTGCCGTCTCTGTCCAAACAGATATGGAAAAATAAAGCGCAAAATCAGCACATCAGCTGGACTGGCCGATAGACTGCGTTGCGTTGTGCTCGCCAGATCAAAGGTAATAATTCGAACCAATCGGGCGAGCAGCTTTGTTTTCCTCACTTGACTGCATTAGCGGCCGTCCTAAATGTTTGCCCTTTAATTGGTGGGGGATGTGACCCTCTGTTTAAGGTCAAACATGACGCGCTGTACGAGCAGCCTGTGCATCCAACTTGGATGGATTCGATACGTCTTCCAGCTACGTTCTGTGCACCTCACCAACCAGAATTCAATAAATAATTGGTAATAATGTTTTAAATCCTTAAAGAATATTTCGTTCGTCATATCATTGAAATAGAGAAATTCCATAATTCTATAAATACTAAAGGTGAAGGCTTTTTCTACTTTTGGGAGACTCAATCACAATGTTATCATTTGCTATTCAATTCACGAAGGCAATAAAATAAATCATGAATTTAATAGAAAGTCCTTTTCTCTTAACTCCAGACGCATAATACACAACTCTTGCCACTTGGCTTTCAATTGTTAGTCTTTATTCATACGAATAACAGGTTTTCCGCGGCGATTCCTCGGCGCGAGACAAGGCAACGCGTCTGGTGAGTCACTTCCGTATAAATATTTGAATATAACCCGGCGGAGCGAAACGCGAGGATCGAGGAGAAAAAAAATTAATATCCTCTTGTACTCGAGCTCGTATTCACGTACGGTGTCGATCATAAGCGAGTCGTCTCTCACCTACGCGCACGTCTGCCCGACCAGAGAGTATCTCCCTTCCGAGTCAACGACTTTTCCACGATCGTTCGCCCCCTTGATCTCGGATCGGTCCGAAGAAAGGTCAGAAAGGAGCGGGGGGGAAAGTGATTTGTATCTTCGAGGAAATGTCGTCTTCACTCGAGGCCGTTTTCAGGGAGATCCATCTGATTTTCAGGCCTTTCAGGGATTAGGGGCATTTGGAAGTATAATTTCGATAATCAAACGGTTCGGAGTACATTGTTACTGCGGGCTAATATCTCTCCTCGGAACGAGCGCAAACTCCTTCTCCGCGTGTAATAATTGACACAGTCGTTTTTTCTCATCCGGGCGAATACAGCAACACTTAGCGGGCGCTCGGCGATAAATCAATGAAACACGGAAAAAGTGCGCGGAGGCAAAAGGATGAAATAAAGCTCTACAAAAGAGAAGGTACGACGGGGAAAAGGAAGAGGACGGCGAGTCGGCAGCCTTGCCACCAGCATTGTTCCGCGCGCTGCACGCACGGAGTTCGTAGGTCGAGTTACGATGTAGTGAGAGAGAGGGCGCGTGCATGTGCACACATCGCGAGAGCGGCACCAACTACCTACACGCGCCATCCACCTAAGCCGTTAATAATGGGAGGCGCATAAATCAAAGCTCCATTCACGTCTTTATTGCTCTATTAAATAGGACAGCTGCTGCCCGCCTCTCTCTCTCTCTCTTTTGCTCCCTGCCTAGCTCCAACTATCCCTCTCTCGCCTCCTCGCACTATTGCCTCCCTTCTGCTAAGCGATTGTTATTGCTGCCCTTTTAAATTTTTCATGCGACCTATCTTTGATTCTAAAAATTTAGTGAACGTGAATCAACGCGTGTGGATCAAGATAAGCAACATGCTATGAGTATATATAAAGCGTGTCTTTTAGTAACTTTTAGTTTATATAATCTTTTAGTTTATTTAGCAAAACTATTCTCTGGCAGCAATGATGGTTGCAACACAAAGGATTATTTGTTCAATTGCTTTTAATTAAACAAGTTTACAGAGATATTCCAACAGCTGAATTTTTTATGACAGTATTTTAAGCCGACTTTTATTCTAATTACATGCGCTTTAAATAAAATATTCTCCATCCTAAGAAGCAGTATAAAGGCCAGTATTAAAAGCACACTGAAGAAAAAGCGCTAAACTAGCAATTTTTCGAAAACGATCACGGAGAAAGGCTCCGGGTTCGAATCCTGGTCCGAAATTTATTTTTTTTTTTTTCGTTTTACTTAAAATTTATAACTGCTTTAAATTAAGTTTGGAAATTGAATTGGGAACGTTTGGGATTTTCTCATTTACCATCGTTGCCCCGAACTTTGTCCAAAGAAAACTTGGCGAAAGCTTGGGCCAAACTTAATTTTTTTTACACGAATCAGCTACCTTTCTTCTTTTCTGGCGCGTTAAGCACGCGTGATCGCGACGCCTCGATGCAATTCGTTACGCGGCTCGGCACATACGATCAGCTTTTACGAGCCGCGCGTGAACGTCCGAGAGGCTTTTCTTGCTCGCGCGCAGCGCCGCGCCGAGATAATGGCGTCAACTTACGGGATTATCGCGGCCTTCGTTGCCGCCTCTTCCTCTTCTTTTTCTTGGGAACGCGCGCCTAGCGGATGTTGACTTAAACGGGATTTCAAGGTTTCGCTCAGATTTCGGCCTCTGCGTCGGCGCTGTTTGCACTGACAATTGATTATTGTGGGTGCGGAGGCAGAAAGTCTGATGGTGCGCTAAACGCTGGAAATAATTGCTCGCAATTAACCAATTAAAAAGTTGTAAACTTATTTTTTCCCTCCGTCGCGAGTTAATACAACAAGTTTAAGCGCTCCGACTAAAATACTAACGCGTTGACAAGAGCGTTTAACTCAACTCGAAACTCGAGCTCGCTTGTCGGAACTTTTAAAATTGCCTCAACTTGGCCATTAAAGAAAATCATTGTAGGCGCGGGCACTATAAAGTGTCGAGAAAAGAAAATTACAACTAGCCGCTCTCGAGGCCTGGAAAGTTCAAGCACCCTCCCGCTTAATTTATTCGGATTCTCGCGCTCGCGGATCGTTATATTAAAGAGAAAAGCCGGGGCTTTACCTGGCGATGCAATATTTATTCCGCTCAACCCGTACGTGCGAAGGCACGCGCGAATTCGCCAGCGCGAGGCAGCGTACACCCACGCGAGAGGGCTACACACGCGCCGAGAGCCGAGACATGCATATGCATTCCGTGCCGTCGCTTTAATAAATGAACGACTTTAGAGGCGGATCGATACGTCAATTCAACTCCATCGCCCCTCGCCTGCTGCGAAAGCCCGTGCTTTTCTTCGCTGCCTTTTTGCCGGGGGGGAAAGAAGCGAGGCTCGCCTAAAGAGGATGCGATCGGTGAATATTCTTGCGGCTCCACTGGAAGGCAACGTGTGAGAAAGCTGCCATTATACTCGAGAAAGTAGGCGTATTTGCCTTTTGAGAAAACTGAAATGCTGAAATTTTGCCGTGGCAGAAAATTCTTTCCTTTACTATTCTGACAAAGCAAGGGGGTTGATCCGAAGTGCCACCGAAACTGAGCCAAATTTTTCCAATTGTCCTGAATCCGAGAGTTTTTTTGCTCGGGCCGCGACAATGCGGCTAATTTCCTGCAGCAGCAGCAGCAGCAGCAGCAGCAGGAGCGACAGCGTACACGGGTGGCATCCCTCCGGCGCGTCAGGTCGATCGGCGCGAGCGTGACCGATAGGCCGGAACAGATGCGTCGTTAGGACCAGCCGTGGCCGTCGTATAATCCTCGGCCTCGGTTCCGGGCGACAAGACGCGAGCGACCCCCCAGACTCCGGCTTTTCGAAAAGCCAACTCGGTCACGCGCGCGCCCCGTGAAATCGGCTTCGCGATGCTCGTTACGACCGAGCCGATCGACCGACTTTCAATCGGACCGACTTTAAAGTCGACCCCATTGTGCCCGCTAGGCTCCAACTGCGCCCCGCCATTATTAATCCGGAGGGGATCATTGCAATAAAAAGCCCAGCGCGCGGTTAATGGAAGGAGCTCGGCGCTCCGTTTTCCCGCGATTGATGGTTATTCCTTGGTTACGGATGCGCTCTCGCATCCATGATTTTATTAATAGATTCTGCATGGATGGAAAAATAGGCCCGCCTGGAGATTCTCTGCAGATTCAGCAACTTTTCCGAGCACCGGGTTACAGGAGCACGAGAACAGAGAGGAACTTGTGCAAATTAATGCAAGCTGAGGTATACCGATTTATTGCAAATAATAAATTGCAAACGGGTTTCGCTGGAACGTTGCGTAAGCCTATTTTACGAATGACAGTAAATTCTGCGAAGGAAAGCATTATACATATACCTGCTTATCCGAGTTTTTCCATCAATCGAAGAGGAAAAACGGCGCAGAAAAGAAGAAAGGCGGCGCGCGTCGTTAACGGGCTACCTTCGCTCTCCCTTATCAACGAATCAGCGTGGCGTCTTTTCGTGCTCGCCGATCGCTAATCTCGACGTGAAATCGATCGGATTCACGAGCCGCTTTAAATCAAGGATACACCGTGACTGTCTTCTGGTCTTTCGACGAAGATCTTGTAAGCTGGCGAAGAAAAACAGGTAAGGCTTCGTGGAAAAGCCGAGTTATTAAAGAGTTTCTTGTAACGCTTATTAAAGTTAATTTATAGGAATCGTGAGGATTCGAGGCTCTTAACGGTCATCCATTGGTGCGCTATAATTGGAGAGGAGGGCATAGCTTGTTAATTTGAAAAATGTATTTTTCGAAAGGCCGCATAACCCGGTTCGTTCTCGGGAATTCCAAAAGAATTCTCGAACAGCATTATTTTAACGAGATAATCCAGCTCCTCCTGCTTTCGAAGGATTAAAAGCTTTTTGCTCAAGATTATTTAACTGTACGAAGCAGAAATCGTAATCTTGTATTTATTGTTGCCAAGTAATGAATGCCTTCCTGTAAGTATGCACATTATGTGCCGGGAAAATTTATGCGAGCAAGCGCGAGACGCTGTAATTCACGTAATTACGAAGGTCTTTACGCTGTTCGCATTAACAATAACATTGAATTAGCAATTATAAGCGTATTCTTTCACCTCTTAAAGGCGCATTAAGCAAACAAGCAAATGAGGCAAGATAAATCTGAAAAGAAGCCTTTCGCGCTCGTGCCTTGCTCAACAATATTTAATCTCGGAAACTCGGAGAGGTCGCATCAAACATCTTACTCCGTACTCCCCGCGGTTCATCAGAAAGTCAGGGGCTTTCGGCAGAGGCAATCATCCCCCTTCCCCTTCGGCCGGCCTCGCTAAACGGCTCGAAACAAAAGGACGCAAAAAAAGCGAGCCTGGCGAATCGCGCACGCTGTGAATTAATAAGCCCGCTCGCTCTTGAACGTATCCGGCGAGGCCCTGCGGGGATGTCGAATGGAGCAGTGGGGCGTGCATAATGCGGGCCAGCTGAGCCCATCTCGCCTAGCCTCGAGGGGGAGGTCGCGCGAGAGCCATTGTGCACTGGAAATTCTAAAGAGCTGCACGACTGACTTCCTCGACGAGGCCTCATAAGCCACTTTCGACGCTCCCGCTGCTGTGTTGCCACTGCGACCGCTACCGGCAGAGAGTCTGCTTTGACCACTGCATTCGACATTTTCTCCGCTTTTTTTATATCATTATGGAGCCTATTCAGCAGCTCAAGATTAATGGCCAACGCAAAGGAACCTTCCTCCTGCATCTCTACTAATGCCGTTCAATTTTTATCAAAATTTATCGCTCAACTCGAATTCCCTCGATTCTTCTACACTCATTCGTCTACATTCTGCACTGAGCAACACTCTACATTTACATTTTCCTACTGAACATTTATTAAAATCATTTAACCTTGACCTTATTCAAAAGAATAAAACAGCAACATCGCCGCGGGACGTATATCAAGCTCGGTGCGACATATTGCGCTACATGAAATTGAATTTGAAATTAACTGTGGAGCTCGATTGTGCGCCAAGTGCCATAACCGGGCTTATTAGCCTTACACGTCGCGGCAGGAGCCTTCCTCTTTTTTACGCATTTTACTTTCCTCTCGCTCGGCGGGGCAAATGCGTGCAACGCGCCAAGTAGCCGGTTCTCGGCGATTGCATTGTTACAACCCCTCGTTACGGCGGTGGTCCCGCTGCGCGAGCTGTTCGATTTTTCCTGTATTATGATAATGCGATAATTCATAACCCCCTTAATCGGATCCGATTTTAAAAACTCGAGCTCCCGAGTAATCGTTTTAGCTTTCTGCGTTCCTGCGGAGCGTGAAGGAGGCGCAAATTTGCCGCTTTGTAAGGAGGAGCTTTTATTTAATGCTTTTTCTCTCCTTGCGTATAGTTTATGTGACGCTCTCTTTTTCGACGAAGGAGATAGTATTATAATAATACTTTTGGAGAACGATGGGAGAAGCGACTCGAATAACGTTCGTGACCATAAAAAATGTGTAATATTGATTTAAAGCCTCGAGAGTTCATAAAACTTGTAAAAGAAAAGGCGCATCGTACACTTTTCTTATAGGCCCGCGAGAAGTGGAGAGGTTCGCGAGAGAGAAAGGAAAAGACTTTATTGCAGGTGATGAGGAATTGCTGAATGCCAGGAGGTAGAATGAAATCGTCGCTGATTGTCAGTAATCCGATAGCATAAAACGCGGAGCCCTCCGCTCGTTCGTGTGTATACGAGAGACTCACCCCTCGGGGGGGATAATATTAGCGAGGCTACGCTACTCTTTTCTCTTCTCGCGTAAAAAAGGAGAGGGAAAAATATTTTATTGCCGGTGGCGCTGCGAGAGAACGTCGGCCGATCGATTCCGGTATAGCTCGAACCGCACAATAATCACTCGTCCTTTCTCTGTTTCTCTCTTTCGGTGACTCGGTTCTAACTTCTTGGCTTGTGATTTATATAGGAGGACAGACAGTTCCTTTCCATTTGACTCGGTCTTATCCCTCTGACGGTAATAAAATTTTACTTACACGCCCTGTCGGCTTCTTCTTGGCCCTTACGAGGGGGGAGCACGAATTTTTCCTCTATGCCGATTTGCCCAATTTTAGTATAATTTGTGATGCTCCGAGCTGTGGCTTTCCTGCTTTTCTCTTCTTTATTGCGTTAGCTCCGGAGTTTATTTAGATTTCACGACTGCTTCTTATGCAAGTTGACTTTCTTTGATTGCAAAAAAAAACTGCCTTGAATCACAATGTTATTCATGATATGTAAGTGCGATAATTTAGTATTCCATCGCTAAAATTCTTTATCTCCCAGAAGCACGTATAAACTTTCCATCAAATAGAGCAGAAAAATTGATTTTGATTTAGAAATGCAATCCAATTTTCATTTATTTAAAACAAAGTGTGATTGATGAGAGTATGAAAAGGAAATAACAGAGAGACTATACCTTCAATCAAATAATTACGTTATTGCAAAAGCCAATATTTTTTCGGCACGCGTCAAAAAAGCAAGCGAAAAAAAGCAGACTGCAACAAAGGGTCAGTCAGTCAGAATTCCATCTCTCCATTCATCTCCATTCATCAGTTTTGACGGGGATCGCGATGACTTCACAATGACCGTCAGATTTCGCATCTTGCCCCCGTGGCGCTCTGCTGAACAAAACAAGAGACAGGGCTGAGCCGAAAAAGGCAAAAAATTCGGACGGATCAATAGCAGACTCCCTGCACTTCTCTCGCGCTGCTTGAAAAAAAAAAAAGTCGCGTGTCACAGTCGAGGCAATTGCACATAAGGCGCCGAAACGGGCTGCCGTGTAATCCTCCTTTTTTCTCTGATCCCCGCACGCTGACAATGTAATGTCACGCGGCTCTCTCGCTTTCGGATTTGTGCGCGCGTGCGCTGCCCGGATATATGAAGAGACAGAAGAGAGGTCAAAAACAGCTGAGGCGATTAGGGATCACGAGTCACTGCTCACTGTTCCCAGCCGAGAAAATCTCTTTTTTATTGCAGGGACCTCCGCATATCTGTCGCAGCGAGAGAAAGGGAGAATCGGAGAATGTTCGCTTGTTGCGACGAATATTCAGGCACGTGACTGCTTAGCCAAGTGCAGTCCTCTGGTTTTTTTGCAGAATGCGGTTATTAATACGCAATAGGCCGTTATTCACCGAGTAGCTATAGCAGAGTAAAATTCTTTTTTCAATTTATTAAAGAAAGTTCAGTACTAATTTGCTAGCTGGTACGAAAAGGGAAGGCAACAACGAATTTCTACTTCGCACACCCTCCTAACTCTGAATGGGCTGAAAGGAGGAGGAAAAGCGGGAAAAGGGTGGGGGGAGGGAGGGGGCAGAAGGAAGGGCGGCGATAATATTGCTTGCGAGACTAGGCAGCGAGCGAAATACCTCGGGGCGATCGAAGCAGCGACGGCAGCAACGGCAGCGTCGGGGTGACTGACTCTCGCATTCGGACTTATTATTTGTGCAGGCATCCATCCCCGCACGCGTCAGTCCCTTTTGGCCGACTGACTTGGCCGCGGTATAAGATCGCTTTCTGGGGTGGCCCGAGAGTTACGACCCCTCGCCGCGAGTTCATCTTAAGCTCCCTCTCCCCGAAATGGCCAACTCCGGGAAAATCCTTGGCCGCTCCGCTCCTTATTTATGTCCTTTATGCGCCCCTCGAGCGCGGCCCCGTATTAGCGATACGCGAGAGCATAAGTCGATCGCCATTGGGCGAGAAGCTCGACGACGTTAACGGCCAGATTGTGCAAGTCGACTTTATTAGGGTGACGCTGCGCTGTGTAATCGTTCTGTCCTGATCATAAGGTGGATTTGTTGCCCGAGCCATAAACCAAACCTTTAATCCCGCACGTTTTCCGTATTAGGCAAATGCAGAAACTGCAATTTTCCAATAAATTGCTGCAGATATTTATAACGCAGACGACTGCTCCTGATGCACTCTTTTCTAATTCCAGCGAAATGCGGGACGCGGTCGCAATGACAATTATCATAAAACAGAGTTGTCGCGCTCCGAATTTCTCCAATATATATATATGTAGGCGAAGGTCAGGCTCATCCGACATAAGGGAATTTTGAAGATGAAAGCGACGGCGCGCGATTCTGAAAGGGCAATTACTACTGATTAGCTCCGACGTCTCTCGGTTACGCCAGTCGCTTTCTCTTACTGCAAGTAACGCCGCGGTAGGTAAGCTGCTGCAGTAGATTAAAGACTACGAGGTCGGATTAAAGAATGGAACGGATAATGTTAATGAAAGTACATGAGTAATTTACTAATAGACATATTTTTTCGTTCCCGGGCTAAGTAGAATTAATCTTCGCTGCTGGATCTAATCAACGCCAAGTTATTAAAGAAAGTGCAACGAGAAATTTATTATTGCGAAAATCCATCTATAGAGAAGCACACAAGGTACGAGTTTATATACATGCTGATTAACTGATAATCGATTAGCCAGTGATTTCGTTTTAAAGTCTAGCTAATGAAATCAGTGAATGAGCCCCACGTTAATCGGTTATGGTTACCCGATAATCATTGTTTCGTATTTATTTGAATCACACAGTCTACACGATTAATTGCGTATCTAACCAGGTAATCGTGACCGTGGAAACTTGCGCAGCGAGTATTTGGGATGCAGCTCTGGCTTTTCGATTAACCGGTTAATAATTAGATGACCATAGCAGCGCAGCTCGTCCAATTTCTTTAATAAGCAGGATGCGGCCAGGAAAAAATTAATTTATGCTTTTCACCGTCAAGTGAGTATTAATATTCATCAGGAGTAAAAGCAATTAAAGCGTTTTGCTTACCGACCAAATTCATGAGAAGCGAATATGTCCAGAAAAGATGCTCACCTGAAACAAAAAGTACGCGTATTTATTGATATAAAATATTGAAGATGAGAGAATGAAAAAATTTTGAAAATTTTTCTCGTCTATTTTTACTCCTAAATATCCAGATCCTTTCAATGATTGCTTTCGCAAAAGTCATAAAAGTTCCAACTCCTGAAGGCAGGCCGTGGACCTCCAAAGCTTTTATTCTCTAAACAGTTAAATCAGACGGTAAAGTAAAGTTTCCTGCTCAAGTGATTTCCGCTCATAACGGGATATGGCCATCAAGCCTCCAATGATTAGCCCCGGCCTCATCATCCCCAAAAGAAGCAGAGAAAGCAGAAGAAGGCGAAGGAGAAAAAATCGTCGCAAATCGACGTGCGCCAGTAAAGTTTTTACAGCGCTCCCTTTTATTTGTCGCTTTACTGCTTGGCAGGTTCTCTTCTTAAATTCGATCTAGCTGCACTTCTGCTTTAACCTCTTGCTCTTGGGCTCCGCGCGGATGATCGTAATGGGATTAATAAAGCCTGATCCGCGTTTAATCCGAGAAATGGAACGGGACAGCAGCGTCGGCACGCGCCGCCCACTAAAACTCACGTCGTACAGCGGCGGCGGCGGCAGCAGCGGCGTCGAAGAATGGCCCGACAATTTCCCCGGGTTTAATTGCATGTACGCGAGCTCTCGCCCGCGAGAGAGGGAGAGAGAGGAAATTACATAGTACTCCCCGGCAGAAGGGAGCGCTTTCGTCTTCCTCCTTCCCTTAGTTTTACTCTTTTCTTAGACTCCTTCCGCCTTCGTCGACGCTGCTTTTTTGCGCGGCTCGACTCTCTCTCTCTTCCTCCGCGTTCGTCTTCCTTCGAAAGTCAGACGTAAAAAATACTGCCGATTCCCCGCGCGCTTTTTTTTTATCATGCCTTTGATCTTCTCGTTTGAATAGCTAGCTTTCAAGGAAATGAATGTTAATCCCGGCGTTTTTTCTTAGAAAACAGAGTCCCGCCTGCAGCTTGACTAATGTTCTTCGATTTCCTTTATGTTATGCAACTAGCCCGGCACTGCGTCATCAAATTAAGAGCTGCACTCTTTTAATTAGCAAAGCAGAGGGAAAAAAGAAATTTCAGTTCGGTTGAAAATTCAATAAAAGTGCGTTTCGAGGTATTATAAAAAATTACTCCTTTTATGATTTCAAGTGGCTATTCAAGCCAGAGAGGAAGAAAGGCTTAAACTGAAAGAAGCTCTCGAGCACTCAATCGCTCGACGTGCTCCTCAAGTAATAGAAATGTGTCTCCAAAGTCCCTCGACGGCGAGCCTTTCGTCTAAAGTTTCAGTCCTCGGTTCCACACAAAAGGTCGCTTTTCAATGGGCGCCGGTCCTTTTTCTACCTAATCGTCGTAACCTTGCTTGACGATTGTCTCCGGAATACATCAAACAAAGCCTGGAAGGGGGATACGCGTTACGCATCCCCGAAAAATAAACCCTTCCCTCTTCGGTAGTGGCTTCGCGTCAATGCATTAGATTAGATAAACGTTGGAGGGGCAGGCGGCCCGTCCCTTTTTTCCATAATTGAATTTCCCTCCAGTCGTCAACTTCAATCGGCGCGATAAGATCGCAAAAGTAGCTGCTACCGCGTGCCTGCGCACAAAGGCTGATGATGCACGGATGTTAACGCACGGTGCTTCGCTCGCCTGTCTAGCTCTACTTATTCTTTTGCGAGTGGAGCATCGAAACGTTTGGTACAAAGCTGCTTATCAACGCGATTCAGCAAAGCGCAGTATTTCATTCTACGCGCTTCGGTTACCCAAGAATTCCACTTAAGTACTCGCTTTTTCTCATTGAATTTATTGTAGAAATTGATTCGGCAGGAGCTTTTGGAATAGTTGTCGAAAATATTTGTTGGATTAAAAATGGAGCGTATAATACGCTCAGCTACAGCTGACGGCGCCGTCCGAGATCAGGACTTGTTGAATAAAGAAAGGGCGCGAGGAGAAGAAAGCTCGTAGGAGAGTAACCTCGGCGAGGTGGTAAGAAAACACTCTCTCTCTCTCTCTCTCGTCACTGCGGCACGAGAGGCACGGTAAACGGCGCGGCGCCGTGCTGACACGACACGTAGGGACACATAGGGCGGTGCGGCGCAAAGGACTCGGGAGAAAAAAGCCCCGGAGAATGGGAGCACACGGTTGCGGAACGCGGAATGAAAACGTCCCGGCGAACGGAATAATTCATCGGGGCGGCGGCCGGGGATTCAGGTATCGCCCGCGTACATCTGTCTCCGTCTGTTTCGCGCGACCGCGGCTGTGCTTTATGGCGCCGCCGACGTTGCCCGCTGCAGCCCTTCCCGAGCGCGAGGCGCGACGCCGAGTCTCCCGAGTTTTCGGGGGTAAGCAGCTAAATTTGGACGGGATTCCGAATTTGAATTTAAGGGGATCCAAGAGATCCGGGATTTATTGGAATTAAAAGCCGGGATTGCGCACGTACGCTTTTATTTAAGGAGCGTGCTTTGAGGGCGGGACGTGAGCTGAACGGTAAATATATTCTTCTCTCCTGGCTAATGTTTTTCTTTAAAAAGCCTACAGGCAGATAGATTGTTCATTAAATATTTTATTTAATGCATTTAATCGATCTCATTAATTAGAATTGAGCCACGAGATTTTTATGCAATATTCCTAGGTATACGTTCTAATAAATTTTTACACAGACATAATTATCAAGGAATATTTTAATTAATTTTAATTACGGCCCCGCATCAATAACAATAAAGCAGAGCTCCGGCGGCCATAAAAAATATAGGCCACAATAAAAGCAGGAGCGCTCGCGCCCAAAGGGAGCAGCCTAATTAAATTAAACAAGCCATATCTCCGCGCTTAAACGCGCATCTTAAATCTCGGCATGAGAAGCGCGCGTCGCCGCGCTGCATAGGAAGATCGACCCGGAAATGCTTGGCGCCATTACGGCTTCTTCCTTCTCCGAATGCGAGTACTGCCGGAGAGAGAATCGAGGTCAAACGTCACGTAAATCCCGAATAGAGCGCGGATTATCCGCGACCGCGCGCTCCCTCGCGCAATTTCGCCTCCTCCCCCCCACCCTCTTCTGCCTTCCTCCAGGGAAAATAGCGTCTTTAAGTGGATTCCTCGGCAGTCGTTGTCGGAACGTTTTTCTTCCTCGCTTCCTTGCTTCCTGCCTGCCTGACTTTTCCTTCCTTATGTGGAATATAAAATCCATTGTGTACGAGGGAGGGAGGCGCCGGTGCGTGTATATGCCTGACGTGCGCAATGACTGGGGAGACAGGGAGGGTGAAAGTAGCTTAAAAAATAATGAACATGGGGAGTGGAAGGGGACACCGCAGTCGAAATGTTGTCTGTATTTACGAAAGAAGAAGCGATCTTTGCATTTGCAAATGAAATAATACACACATGAAAGATAACGTTTCAAGAAAATCAATAAAAGAACCAGCAAGAGCCAACAAAGACTCGATATTGAAATCTGTATTACCTTTATGTTAATGCAGTTACGTGTCCGAAGAATAAATTAGCGAATTATCGAAAGTTGCATTAATGGATTAGGAATTAAGCGATAGGTAAAATATGTAAGACGAGGAAAATCTTTGCATACATTCAGAGCAGCGACGACGACGGCGGCGGCGGCGGCAAAATACTTGGTCGTCGCGAATAATTCGCGAGCCGAGCACCGCTCGGATTATCTCCGAGGCCGCGCGGAATATTCATACGAAAGAGCTTTATATTGTCGCGATAATCCGTGAATTATTAAATTCGCAAAACAGATCGGACAAAGAGGAAGAAAGAGAGAGAGAGAGAAGGGAAACTCAAGAGGAATTTCGAGATAGCAAGTGTCGTAATGCTTTGAAGGAATGCTTTCTTTCTCCAGAAAGAAGTGCATATTTGCCAAGAATGCGTGAATATTTAACATTCAGCGTAGATATTAGCGCACTCGGAAAATTTACTATAAGGGCGAATCGGGAAAAGTGGGTAAAAAATAATAAAGTCAGGGGAGAAGAGCCATTAAAGAGGTAAGCAAGAATGAGAGGAGTCGGACATAATACTCCTGTCCTCGTAAGCAGACGAAGGGTTAAAAAGCTCTCGGCGCGAACGTGCGCGTCGCGTCAATTAGCGACGCTCGCTCCTCGAAAATAGAAGCTGCGGGCGGACGTTAGCCGGGGAGGGGGGAGATAATTAGGCCGGTGAGCCGAGTCGGCCGCGGACAATGGCTGATGAGGCGCGCGAGCAAAGGGAATACTCGAGCGAAATGGAATACCGAATGAGTCTTGTATGAGTCGGGGAGAATCGCTATTCGTGCCGCCGCCGTCGCCGTCGCCGCTTTTTTCCGGGCGGCCTGCTCGCGATTGCGTGTTTTCTGCGGCCTTTTGTTTTTTCCGAGCTCTTCCGACACGGGGACTGTGCGATCGAGCTGCCTTTTCCTGCATGCTGAATACTTTGCCAGGTTCGGCTGCTTAACAAGTTGCAATTTTCAGTTTGTTTCACAATCGATAAGCGACTCTTTAATTTAATAACGTCAGCTTGAGTAAAAGTTTGAGCCTTTTAAGTGGCAAGATTACAAGGGATCGCAATATACTACTGCATAAAAGGACTTTAAAGGGGAAAGTTTTCATAACTGTTTAAACGCTTGCTAGTACTTTGGCGGCATTAACGCATCGCTCCGAGGAAATTAGCATATCTTGAGCAGGAGGGAAATCCCTTTAATAAACTTGACCCGTCTTTGTCATCCCGCTCGGAAGTTTTTCGTTTCCGTCCGGCACGCGTCTCAATCCCAGCGGGGCCGTCCGCGTCCCCGCATACGCCTGGCGAATGTCCGCTCGTTCGTCCCCTCGCACCCGGCACCCTCCTCTTTTATCTACGCGCATCTATCCGCGCAGGCGGCTTTTCTATCTTCATCGTCGAGCGCTTTCAGCGGCCGGTTTTTGTATGCACGCACGCGCGCGCTCGCGTAAGGGAAAAAGGGAAAGAGAAATCCTCAAAAGGCATAAAGGACACGGCCGCATGCATTAAAGGGTAACCGTTGCCTACTCGGGGCCGTGTAATTCGAAGAGGGTCTACCGCAATGGCAGGAGAGGTGGCCACGCGACTCCGAGGATTTTCCCATTACCGGTCGCTTTCAATCCTTCATGCATGCCGATCCCGCCTCTTTGCCGCGCGCACAAAGAGTGCGAGAAAGCGCGCGGAAGACTTTGCTTTACGACTGTTTACAAAAGAGTCGTTGAACAAACGCAAATGAACACAGAGTTCATAAGTAAAATCCACTTTGGATTCGAATTGAGTTTCGTGTAGCCAAATTTCACGATAGAATAGATGTAGTAATTTCAGCGTTTAATTGAAAAAGGGAAGAGAACCGAGCGAAAAAGAGAAAGAGCGGGGGCGGCAATTGTCGTCGCGCAGTCGTCTGATGGTCAGAGGAGGAATTGAATTGCGCGGCCGCGTCGCGCATAAATTCGCCGTCTGGAAAATGCTTTCGTTTATTGTCCGCGAGAATGAGAAGCTAATTGATGTAAATATTCGCTCTGATTCTATAAGCGCGAATATTCCGAGTGCCCGCGGAGCAATTCCCTCCGCGGAATATCGCGTTAATCTTCATTTGGACCTTTTGCCACCGGCCAGCTCTTCTTCGATGAATAATGCATGTCGGCTTTGATTTTCTTTTCGTATGAATTTTTTATGACGTCAAACGGTCTCTCTTTCGCCGAGCAGTAGCCAAGAATTAGCTGCTTCTTCCGCGCCGACTATTGTTTTAATTTTATTCCGCTGCCTGCTTTGCATTGTTAAAGTGAGGGCTGGCAAATAAAAGAAAGCCTCTCCGAAAAATCGAGCCTTTCGACTGAAAATGTAACAAAAGAGTAGCTCAGACGTGAACTCTATGAATTTTATATATATATACCCTTCTTTCGACCGAATAGGAGATAGTTTTCAATTTCAGTGGATTCTACAAATATGTTCTCTTCCAGGCAATATCAAAGCGAATATTAGAATGCAAAACTCCATTGTTAGAGTCCTGAAATCATAAGATTGTTTCATGTTCGACTAAAACCGGCTGCTATATAGCTCCCATTCAAATCTCGCGAATCTAAATCCTTCTTAGTATATCAGGTATCTCTCTTTTCGATCCCAACGAAAGCAACTTCACGCTCCTCTTTTTTGCTAAAAGGAATAATTTAGCGAAAATACAATTGAATTCCCTCTTTAGGTGCAATGTGGTCGGTACAAGCCTCCCAAAATCCCCCTCTAGGAACGCTGTTCCAGCTCACCATAATTTGCATGCCGCTTTAGGAGTTCGAAGAAATCTACGCCGTAAAAAGGGACGCAGCCGAGAATAAGTCTTTATAAACGAACTTGACGCTCTTCCGAGGGAGCGAAAATCGTTGCTATTAAAGAGAAGACGCAATTATTTTATTTTCTTTCATACATTCAAACAATTCTTTCAACGTACTTTCAATTATAAAGAGCAATCATTTTTTTCACACTAATTTTCAAGAAATGAATTTTTAATTTTTACTTTACAGCAGCTTAAGTCGCCATAGTTTTTCCATTACACTACTACTGTAGACTTGATTCTCATCAATAACTAACTGGCCATCTCTAGTTCTCTTACATCTTTAATGACAGTGTTGAACCTCATTCCTACAAGCACTTTATCAAAGATACATGCTCGCATAAATCCATAATTCTAGATTCTCATTTCTCATAATCGCAGCAGCCGACATTCTCAATCTCTTTCTCCGGCGGCGCTCTTGAAAGACAGGGAGTAAAAAAGAAAACGGCCGAAGGGAAAAAGAAAGGCAGCACCGCCACTGGTTGCAGGTACGCATAAGCCGTTCCACGGATTTACGATCGGTTTAGCGCTACCCTCATTCAATCGATTCCGCACGTACAGAGACACACAAAGCACGAGCTTCGGGGTAACGAATGCGTTGCGAGAAACTAGATAAAAGCGCGAGGCGAAATATCGGCGCGCGCTTTTTGTTTTTCGAAAATTTAGAGCAAGCGTGATTCATACCGCCGATATAAAGTGCTCTCACTTATCTGCGAGCTCGTTAACATTTGTCGGAATGATTCGACGAATTATCTTGTTTTGCGTGCGAGCGGTGAATATTTTTCGCAATTTATGCCGAGCGCGAAAAAGTTTAAGCTCGAATCGGCTGATTTAAATGACAATGCCCGGACAAATAAATTATTACTGGCGAATAACGGATTTTCGCTTTTTATGCTTTCATAATTCTTCTATTAAACATAAAGTTTCTTCCGCTGGAGAAAACCAAATCAACGTATATAGCTATAAACGTTCCGAGCAATTCGGATGCATCGGAGCTATCAAGAGCAGACATAAAACGCGAATAGTTTCGCTTGAAATCCTATCGAAAACCCGCCGATGACGATACCCGCGCGAACGTAAAGCCTTTATTATTATTATTATATCGCATTTGCGGGATAAAGAGCGCAAAAATCATTGATATTAAATAATTCGACAATCCTGTTTTCTTTCCTCGCAAAAACAATATGCTTCCGAGTGGATAATATTTTGAAAAAAAAAGAAATACTTAATTTACGTTATTGACGGCAAGTATTTTTTAGAAACAAATATTCTTATCT
The DNA here is from genome assembly GCA_900474385.1 of Ormyrus pomaceus. Classification (NCBI taxonomy): domain Eukaryota; kingdom Metazoa; phylum Arthropoda; class Insecta; order Hymenoptera; family Ormyridae; genus Ormyrus; species Ormyrus pomaceus. The sequence continues at coordinate 18,172 of UCOM01000414.1, forward strand.
ATTTTCCGGGATTGGGTTACTGCCATTTGCATAATATTTTTCACGGAAGTTGACGCTGTAAAAAATTCTACTTATAAAGCAGAGCTCGTATTCTTGCAAGTTATTGATTCGACTTTTTCTTTCTGCGGCGGGGTGGAAAAAATTTAATACGAACGGTGTCTGAGACAAATAAAAAGCGACTCTCACGGGAGCTATCTTTTCATAGAATATGTAGGGTACGAAAGGCGCGTTCCGCATAATATTTCGAAAAATTCGATGCAAAAATAGTCCCTTTCGTTATAGAAGGAATTTCTATCGAGTTAACAACGTGGAAGCTACGAAATCGTATTGAAAGAGCGATTAATCCTGGGAAAATGCTTAAAACGTACAATATCCGCGACAACTCTGGCTTCCTCTATCCGAAGAGCGCAGAGCTCTCGAAGCTCCGTCCGCAAACGGCCCGTCGTAAACGTTCCGCACGATCCAGCTCTATCAAAGCCATATCCAAAGAGCGCTGCTCGCTCGCATAAAACGGCGAATAGTTGCGCCGGCTGGCTGCTCCGCAGGATTCCATCGTCCGGTGACGTTCTCGCGTATCGTCTCCTGATATATCCATCGTGCCAGTTCCCATTGGGGGACCCGGGCACATAACTCATTCCCGAATACTCGCGTATGCTAATAATGGCGGCCGCGCGCCGGAAATTTACTATTCCCAGACGCTCTCGGGCCGATCTCCCGATCAGGCAGGACGTTGCGGAGAAGCCGCATATTAGCTCTCGGGGCCGCGTGCGCGCGCGGAATTTATGCGCCCGCTGCTCTTGAGAGAGACGTAGGAGCTGAGTCGCCGGAGCCGAGTGCATCTTCCCCGGCATCTTCCGGGAGATTCTTTATTTTCGCCGCCGAGTGCGGATGAGAGCATGAGAGATGACTCCGGCGCGTGAATCGATTTCCAAAGGGCAAAGCTTCACTTTTACCCGATAAGGGATTTTTTTAATGCGCTTGAGAGACGGCTTCTTCGGAGGGCTGAGAAGCTAAGGAGCCACTCGTGCCTGCTGGTCGATTTCAATTTTCAGCTATCGTACTGTGTCAATTATCGGTGCCGCTTCGAAAGGGGAGATTAATTAGCGGCTGAGGTAATTACGCCGCCGATAATCGAATTATAAATCATTCGCTCGAACAATTAATCAGAAAAATATCAGCCGTTATTAAGCGGCATTTTATCGATGGCCGAAAACTTTTAACTCATGCGAGAAAAAGTGATAGCTTGATGACGCTCGGACGAGCTCAGCTGCAGTGCACAACAAAGAAACTCGACGAAATTCGACAATGATACCGCAGCGGTTCCCTGGACGGTATACCGGCTAAATAAACATTTCCGACTAATTAAACCCGACGATCAATTAGAGCTCCCCGAAGGAAGGAAGGAAGGAAGGAAGGAAGGAAGGAAGGCAAAAGACTTGGCAGAGTGGACTAACGACTGGGGCCATCATTAATAACACAGTCGAGCAACAACAACGAGAGCGGCAAGTAATTACTGGTCGACTACTCGGCGCGTTCGCGTACTTGGAGCCCTCTGAGCTCGTCATCGCTTCGCCATAAATAAGAGCGGATAGACAAGCGCCGGAATGTGCAGCAGCGTCCTGACGGAAGAGACGCGCCAGTCGGTCAGAAGGGAGCTCGCGGTTTTCCCGTACTGACCGAGCACCGCAAGCGGAGGAGGAGGGAGGAGACTTGGCTCCGCTCCGAGGTCGAGACACCACTGGCAGGAGTTGCTCTTGGCCTCTTCCCGGTTTACCTGGGTTCGCTCCAACGATTCCTGCGCTTCGTTCAGATGCGGGAGAGCGATCCTATTATCGAGGGCGATAATTTCAAGTCACTTTTCGAGACGTGATTTAGAAAAAATTTAATTAAAGGAGCATCGCTTTAAAAATTATCCAAAACAAGACATAAACCAATCCAGAAACTATCTCGGTCGCAGTAAAGCTGATAAAAAAGCAATGAAAGCGAAAGACCGTCTCCTCGACGGCGGCGGCGGCGGCGGCGGCGATAAGAAGCGGACAATAAAAGTCTAGGCAAAAGAAAGAGTGACGCGGCGGCGGCAGGGAATGCGGGAAAAAGTTCAATTTCCCTCGCGGAACTTTTCAATCAGACTCTGCGGCCGCGAAACATCTAGTCGCGAAGCGCGATGCAATTAGAAAGTCATTATCCAGGGTTCGCGTGCCGTCGTGTACTCGCAGACGTGGATGGATGTGCTGCAATCAGTCGACGTGACCCCGCAGACTTTTCGCTTCCTCTGGCTTCGAGGAGCCTCTTTCGTTTCCGGTTACTGCTCGCGGCTCGAGTGAATTTTTCAATTAATTCGCAGCTTACAATTTCGAGGAGATAGCGCCTCGAATGTGAGAAACAAGTTTGATGCCGGTCGTGCTTGTTAAGATAAGCGCGCAATAAATATTTCAATCGATTCGTTCGCGTACAGAACCGAATAAATCTAGATCGGTATAAATGTTAATTCGAACGTCAACAATTTACTCGCCTTGGGAGTGATTTATCATAGGCAGCGGGCAGAAGCCTTTTTCAACAAGCCACTGCAGTCTTTCAAGAGGTGTCTTTGCAGCGCATCAAAAAAGGTAGACATTTACAGAAATGATTTACAGTGCCGGTCTCTCGCAGCACACTCGCAGGTAAATGGCGCGAGCGCGGAGCCAAAAGCGGAGAATGCGAAGAGAGTGGCGCCTTTCTCAGCCAGCAGCACAGTGGCGCCCTTTGTAGTTGCGCGCGCTCGCGCCTTTGGCGATGGACTCGCCGGCCGGAAAATCGAGCGACAGAGGAATGCCTTCAGCGCCGAAGACGGCCGCAAATACGAGTGGCCCAGATTTGATTGTGCAACGCTCGCATAGCTCTTTTATCTCGCGATTGCTTAGGTATACCTCGCAGATAAGGCCTCCGCGATTCGGGCCTGGCATCCTTTTTCCTCCCACGCGCTCGGCTTCTCTTCCAGCAGCAGCAGCAGCAGCCCTTAACTCTCTTTGAGGCGTGTTACGACCATTAACGCGGCGCCCGTTAAATAAAAGGCGGCTAGAGCCGGGTCCGGTTTCTCCCCCTCGTTCGTACGCCAGAGAGAGAGGCAGATCCCCGTACAGCCGCGAAATCGACTTCGTAAATCACCGCTCCGAGACGGAGTCTTGGCTCCGCGGCTGTATATACGTGTAGTGCGTCACTTCCGTCGGCTCGAAGTATAACGGGCAATTAACGCCAATCCTATAATTCTTCATGGTCGAAGCGAGCGAGCCGACTCCAGACTACGCTCGGCTGCGTGTGAGTTGCGAGTGCGCTCATTGAAAAACTTGGGCATCGCGAGGAAGGAGGTAAGAAGACGGATTGCGAGGAGGGAGATCTTAAGGCTAGACACAATTGCTTTTTTCATTCAAAATTGATTTTCGCATCCCTATTAGAAAAGATTCGAAAAATTACGACGCAAAGAGTAGAAAATTCCGTGAGCTCGAGTATAATATCGAAAAAAGGAAGGAGAGGTTGCTTTGGAGGGAGAGGCGGAGGAGAAGGCGCGTGTTGGGGGGGCAAGAATTACAGTGCACGATGCATCGCTGAACTTTTCGGTCGGATCGCGCGCGTTTGTTACAAAGAGCCGTTGTTTTCCTTGCGCTCGGCCGCCTTCTTTCTTCCATTCTCCCTTCCACGCGAGCCTTTTTCCTTTTGGCCCGTTCGCCCCCGACGTTTATCAGAGAGAAACTTGCCTCGCGAGAGCGCCGGGCTTTAATAAAAAAACTTAGCCGGAGTATTTTAATAATCACCGCTATACTTCAGCCCACTGCAGCTCCCTTCCTCATTTTTTCCCTCGACGATCCCGTAGATTTCAGCGACTGATGCTATCTACGGCAAGTGATTCAATAGGAAATTCGCTATTATTTTAGCTTCTCGGAACTTTCGCTCGAATAATTATACGCCTTGGCTGGCTTTGATTTTCGGACAAACAAAATGGGACCTTTAATTAAATAGTTCCGAGTGTTTTTCCATTATTTTTAGCTTATCTAAAAATCTAATCGAAAAAATGCGAATTAAAATGAATAATTCGCAACGAGTATATGCACTTTTAACGTGGACATTATTTAGCAGCTGCGTCAATAAAATAAAGCTCGCTGACAAAAGCAAGCCAGAAACGAAGCAATAAAAGTAAAGCGAGAGAAACGAGGCAGATAAGGCGGAAAGGAGAGAAAAAGAGCAGACGCGAACGCCGGGTGGAAGCGCAAGGGGCAGATAATGATCGGTTGAATTGATTTTTAGCTCCGCCGTCAATTAAGCAGCCCGCGCAAGGCCATTCGCTCCTTCTGCCGCGATTATAGATATTCCGGCGCGTATCGCTGGATTAATGTCGCGAGCTTAATGTGATTAAAGTCGTCATTTAGCTTCCCCCGGAATACCAGATGTTATAGTTTTTGCTCGGTCTGTCTTTACACCTATTTGCTCCTTAATGCGCAATTCAATTGGCACTTTCTTTACAATGAACGTTCATTACGCCCGATTTTTAATTACAAGTCGCAGACAGCTAATATTATTTCTGCCGAACAACGAATTACCGATTTGTTCGTACGGCGCGCTTGATTTAAAAATTTCACTCGAGCGCTTTATTTAACTGCTTGCCGTGCAATTTCGCAGTTAATCAAGGCAAAGAGCAAATAAAATATGCGCTAATTTAAAGAAAACAAAAGAGAGGCGCGCGGCCTAACAATCAAAGCGACTTGCGGTCTCAATTTATTATGCAAAAATTCATTGTTTCGGGGCCCAGATTTGTACATAATTTCCGAATGAAATTCCGCGGCGAATCTCCTCCGGAAAAATATACATTCGTAATTGACTTTCCGTTCAATGAATTTAATTACGGGGCGCGCGTCGCGGCGCCGGGCAAATATTTCGCGTCGCACTAGCAAAACTGGCCATATTGTTAATTGAAGCCACTTTTATAATTGCACTTCCACCGCGCGCTCAATTTATTTTCGCCCACGACAAACATCGAACTTTATGCGAACGCCCACTTGAAATAGTGCCGAAGCCATTATTTGTTCCTTTTTCGCCTCGGGAATTTCGATCCGCGCGGCCTTATCGCTTATTAATCGTCGCCCGGAGATGAGGAATACGAGATTCCGAGAGGCGATAAGCCTTTTCCGCGGCTTTAATATTCAAAACGCAAGGCCCTGCCGTTAATTTCCCTGCCTCTTTCGTTCTGCCGCGGCATGTGGACTTTATTGCGACCGCGAGTGTTAATTATGCAAATGAATAATTAGCATTTCGATTATTTCAACGACGCGCGAGAGCCCCTTCTCGAGGACCGACTGCCGTATAAATTCATCCTCCCCGGCTCTTTCCCGAGACTACACTTGCGCTTACCCCTTTTTCTCCGCTTTTTCCCTCAACCGAGGACTACTTTTTTCCGGCTCTATTATATCGTACGTCCTGCTTTTTTTAGCTTAAGCTTCAAGGGAAATTGCATTAAAAGTGGAAAATAAATCTCTCTTGCGCCAAATTGTCAAAAGAAAATGATTTTGAGGTTAACGATAGCAGTGTACTTAAGTATAATCTTATTACTTTACGACGAGGAGCATATGCAGAGTTTATAAAAACTTAAATACTCCCTTCTCTTTCTTTATTTCCTTTCATTCTTAAATCGCCGATACAATATTAATGGATCGGACGTTTGATCCGTTCTCACGCTGCATATAACTTTGACCAAGAGTGTGTTTGTGTGCGATACGATAATTAGGTCGCTGCCAAGGAATGAAGATAAAACTTGAATTCTTTTTCGCGCCGATCATAATTAAGGCGTTTTTTGCGACGTATTTCAAAAACTTTCCTAATTAAGTCTCCCTATCGGGATTTTGAGGTGGTCTCAGCTGCACTTCTGCGAAGAATAATCGATGCAGCTCGTAAACTTTCATTTTATCTCGTTATGCGCAATTGTAATGCAAGTCAAATTAAGATAATTTCGTCGATACAAGGTAGCCGCAGTATATTGATAATCAAGTCAAGGAAGAACAATGAAAACCATTAAAAAATTCTTGAACTTACTAAGAATTGATAAATAAAGGCACATCACTCCCCAGGGTCGCTCCATACCATAGTCAAACATCCTCTCGCGCGACCGTAAACTGAACTGAAAGACGACGAGGATAGAATTGAGCGCGCGATCAACATTCAAATGACTGTTACATTGACTTTTCATCGGGCAGCTCGGCCGCATAAACAGCGCGCACATTAATAATCTTAATTTTCGATACCCCGCGTGCTCTCCGATAGAAACAAGCAGGCGCGTTTCGTAACGCACCGGCCGGCTGCGCGCGCATTTATAATTCACATTACTCGGGCCGGCCCGGACGCTGCATTGTAAAGTCGGCTAGTCTTTCGTCTTTATCGTCCGAGGACGCCTTTATACGAGCCGACGCTTAATTTATGAATTATTACGTTGGAAACAAGCGGAGAGTGAATGGGCTCGTTATCTGCGCCTGAAAAAATATGAATTTCATTATGTGAATGGAGATGCTTCCTTCGAGTTCGATTGTCGGCGCGGAGATGAGCCAAGATTCCCGTAATTTTCGAGTTAAGTATTTAGTGCATAAGCTTGATGGATATGATGTTTCAATTGGATAATGCTTGCAATTTCGTTTGGTTAATCTTGCGAATGTGGGATTTTTTAATGCGACTTTTTTGACATTGATTCTTCCGGTTATTAAGAGGTTTTAAAGGCTACGTGTTAATTTTACTCACGGCAAATGAGTTTTTTTGACGTTAATTCTGCATAATAAGGGTTTAACGACCATTGCAAATAACATTTAAATATCGTGTACCAGGTAATTGGACATTTTTCGCCCTTAAGTACTTAAAAAATATCTGTAGCAATGCTTTTTAACATTATATCTGAGGCCGTGCAATAAGAAGAAAAGATATATACAACAGAAAGCTAATAATGTTTCGGTTGTTACATTTTTACTGACATAATTAAATAAAAATATTCAGAAAGAAGCCGATAAAATCCTTGGATGAATCAGTTAAGTGTGTAAAATAAATGATTTTCGAGGAATAATATCATTATTTAAATAGGCATAACAGACGTACACGCAGTTTTATTTTGACTCTGAATGCAAGCTTTCATGTGTCGGCCTCGCTTAATAATGACTTCTTTTTTCATTCAGTTTTTATTAGACTTTAAGCCCGCCAAGTGATTACCTCTTCTTTTTTACATTCAACGTTTGCTTTCTTCTTTACGATGATGTCTTCTTTCCCGGGATTGAAATTTAATGATAATGAGTGCGTGTGTAATTTGCGTTTCGAATGAGGTGCGTCCAATGTTTACTGGCAAATCTTTCCTGAATTGCAGTGTACGATTAGCGTAATCAACTTTTTTCCTTTAATCTGTATTAGGAGTGACTGGGTTTTGCGCCGAGAAAATAATTGACACGTCGAAATTATTTTTGAACCTGACAGCCAGAAATAAAAGCGATTTCGGTTAGTTCGAGCATCGAGTCTTCAGTTAGGCGTCATGGATTGAGCTTCCGTTTTTGGTTATTTAATTATAAAGTGACGATGATTCGCTCGCCGAAAAAGGAAATGACTGAGATGGCAACCAGGCGATGGACAATAATCTAAGCGGTCTTGTCACTCGTGCACCAACGTCTTTTCCAGGTTTGAAAATAGTATAATGTATTATAATATATAAAATTTTCCATATTAGAGTAAAAAACAAATTATTTTCAGATTTGCATAAAAAATAAAATAATTTTTCCAAGCCCGAAACGCCAGAGCGGATAATCAATCATGAAATTGATATCGAATTTGAAAAAATGAATTTGCTCATATCAATCATGGCTCCTGAAAGAATTGACAAATCCCACGAGTTATCCTCGCTGGCTCTTTCAAAACCTCATCCCGTACCCAATTTCCATCAATCGCGGCAATATTCACCAACACAAAAAAATCGCCTTACAAAAAAGCCGCTGCAGCCACTGCTGCACTATTACGCTTAATTGATTTTCTTTTTACATATATACGTATATGCGCGAAAGCGACAGCCAGAGAGAGAGAGAGTCGCTCGCTCGTTCGCGAATCGAGTCAATTCGTCGGGGATTTACGGCAGACAGAGAATTCGAAAATTTACGCGCCTCGCTAATGGATAAACGGCAGCTGTATGAACGAAGAGCGGATAATTTTCAAGAATTATTCAGAAATTTAAGGGGTTTAACTTTAAATCTATTAAAATCTAATAAAACTTTTACTAATAAACAAAATTTCATAAAAAGTTTTTACGACTTTCAATTTCTTGTTTATTATACTGCCCCTTTTAATAAAATATATTTTAATAATCGTAGAGCTAAAAATTGGGCAAAATGGAAAGCCATCAATTTTTCAAATCAAATTTTCCACATATCGAAATCTGTCTTTTTCCGCGCGGCAGCGATGACCGATGAGGAGTTTTCTCCGGCGTCGCAGCGCATCGGCATTAGAGGGGGGGCCGACACGAACCGGGAAATTAGCGAGTCTTCGAGACGGAACGAAGTAAAGCGGTAGCAGCCCCCGCCTACAGCTCGTTTAATCGAGCGAGGCGCCGGCAGGAGGATGATTTCCTCGAAACTACTACCCCGAAGCGTACAGCCGTTCTCGGGCGATTTGAGCACGCGCACGCTATGTACGAAATTTCACCCTCCCTCTAATTTTCGCGCTTTAGTTTTCAAGCTCCATGGACTTGTGGGCTTTCTTGGAATGTGGTTAAAATTTCGGCCGGAATACCAAGCTGGCTTGCGAGTCGTTCCCAAGGGCTGTAAAGGAAAACCTTATTTCGAAAAGTTTCGATTTTCCTAAGTGTTTTGGGCTTGATAGAGCATTCTAGCAAAGAACCTTCGTAGAAAGCTTTTTCTCGCGGCAAACACTAAACAATTTCAGATAAAATGCAAGTAAACAAAGTTAGTCAAAGCGCTGCTATCATCATTTCATATATCTGCTTTCTTGTACTCTTTGGAAACAGAAAACTTTACGACTTTTCAATAAAACTGCACAGAAAGTTTGCATAAATACGCAACTGATAGCATTCAGCTGCCTCTAATTTATTTTTGCAAAAAGAAATAAGGTTCGCCAAGTTTTTAAAGAAAATTCAACGCTGAAACTTGGAAGAAACAGGGAGAAGAAACCCTTTTCACCTTTTTCAGTGTCACGACGACTAACATTCTTAATCCCGTAATCTTTTATTTAACTCAAGTTTTATAAAAGTCCCGGCGTGCCAAGCGGAGAAAATTTTTGACTTCTCTCTCGTTTCGCCGGCCGGAATTCTTTAAAAGTCACACACGAGAATCTCGAGGGCTAATCCCGTCGGCTCGGCGGCGCCGCGACTTCTCTTCTGATCCGACGAGAAACCATTGCAAGGTTAAACGAACGGCTCGGAGTGTGTAGTTTGTACGAGTAGAATATTTTCAGGTGTTTCTACCTTTCCAGCGAAGAGATCGCGCGAGCACGCGTAAGCCGAGATTTAGATTTTCATCTGCCTTAGGCAATCGAATTTAACGGTTTTAAAAAGCTCCCTCGCTACATTATATCAGAAAAAAGTTTTAAACGGCCAGACAGCTGGAATTATGCAAATCGGGGAGCGCTAATAAAAAAATAAAAGTCCCAGTAGTCCCCTGGAAAAGGCAGTGTGCCGTTAACGATTTCCGCGTAAGAAGCAGCAAGTTTTCCCGGGCGCAAAAGGGAAGGTGAGTACAACGTGCTCCAGCCCGGGACTTAGGGGATTAATCGTCATCCTCCCCGAGCGCGTTGAAAAGAAAGAGAGCGGATTTTCACCTGGGCCCCGGCGGCGCACACTTGCACATAATACGCGCGAGCGGCGTCGGCAGTCTGCTCTCTTTTCCCCTTCGCGCTTAGCGGGCATATCGTCGCTCCCTCTCGGATCGATTGAAAGCGGAGAGAGTCGAAATAGTCCGGAGCTTTATAAGGACATATAAAACTCGGGGGAACTCGAGCGGAAACGCCAACCAGGTCTTTATGTTATTCTTCTCTCCGTACGTGAGCTCTGTGTATTCTCTCGAGGCCGATCGCGCGACAATATTTCGGCTCTCGGCTGGCCGCACAATTTCTTCCGACTTTGATTTATTGCATCGAGGAAGGATCGATCGGAGGCTAATACGTTTCGGACCTTTCTTTTTTTTTTCTTTCATTTTGGGCACAATTTGCGGATGATCGACAGGGACTCTCGGACACGGGGCACAACAAAGCGCGAGAGCAACAGCGTAAAAGCCGCTTTTACGGCCAATTTCAGGATCTGGATAATGCCGCCGAGTGAAAAGCGATGAGAAACTGCCTTTTCTACCGAGGAGTTTGACTCTTTCGTATACTTTGCCTTTTGTCGCTGATAGGTAAATTTGCCGCACTTTGCCCGTCGCCATTTCGGTATTTATCGACAGGTTGGAATTAGCGAGTTTTTCCCTCATTTTTCGTTTCGAGGAGCTCTAGGAGCTCTAGGAGAAGCGTCCGCAACAGCGGTGCGCAACAGCGATAAACGCAAATGATAAACGGGCGCTTTGCATTTAAGTGATAAACTGTTTTGTAACTTTACTTTTAAACCAGCAGTTTTTCTAGGGAAATGTATGTCGGCTACGGAGAGGAAAACTTTGAACCGTAAAATTGCCACCGAATGGGATACGATGCAACTACGCTTCGTTACTTTTTCAATTTTATGGAGTTAAGTTATGAACAGGAAAATGCAGGGCTTAAACTTATTTAGCTTTGTGAGAAAATATATGATTCGGATTAAAAAAGAAAAACTGTAATCGTGTAGGCAATATGGACTGAATCGGTTTACAGCAAGCCTCAAAAGATAAGTGTCTTTATCCTGAGTCATTGATTTACAAGCCTGATAAAGAGATCAATTACATCCGCCATCAAGACAAGAGCAGAATTAGTCGAAGGCAAGAGAAGAATAGACAGTTGTAAAATTTTGAAAGATCGCCAGCTCAAGAGCGGATAATGACAGGGTGTCGAGCCGCCTTTCCCCGGAAGGGCTTCTGCCTGAAAAAAAGCCGCTGCGGAAAAGATAGTCTCTCACCTTTAGCTTGCTCGGCAATCGAGGACACTGGGAAGAAGAGCTGCGCCTCGGAGGAGTAGGAGGAACTGCACTGGATAAGCTATCATAGGGGGGCTCGCGTGCGCCCGCCGATAAAACTGCGGCGGCCGGCGGGCCGCTCTCCCAATCCCAATCGGCGACTAAACGCCGGGTTTTCACGCGACTCTCTTCACTTCCGGCGGGTTGATCCTCATAGGTATCGGGGCACACAATCCGAGGACACTTAAAATCTTTGTCGGGATTCGGTAGCACATCGAGTCGGGCTTAGTACATGGGGCTCGGCACAGACCGGAGAGATCGGAGCGCGCACGCCGGGTGAAACTGCAGCCTTCGGCACGCACATACGGTCCTCGCGGCGCCGCGGCACTGACTGAGGCTCGAGCGGCTCGCGCGGACTCTGACAGACGGCGGCGGCGGCGGCGGCGGCGGCACAACAGGAGCGCCGTGTAGTCGCTCCCTTCCCCCGCTCGGCTCGGCTCGGCTCGGCGTCTTTCACTCTTGGTCGCGCTCGCGGGCGCTTGCGGGCGCGCGCACCCGGCGCAGCACGCGCCGACTGAAACGGGATACGGGCACGGCGGCGGCATCTAGCGGACGGCTGCCGCTGCCAGGGAACACTGGATTTCGTAATTGTAGGAGCCATCGTAATCGGTACTACTGCGCATTCGCTCTCTGATAGCGCTGTCTTATCGCCAGCCCGTTTAACTTTCCAATTGTTTAGAAAGAGCCGTTTAAACTTTTCTAATCTCCGAGTGCTCGGGGAAAATGCCTAATCAAGTTGAAAATCGATCGGAGATTCCTTCCCGCCGTGCCAAAATTCGGAAATTGCTGGATCGCGACAATTGCAAAAACGATAATTTCCTTCTTTCAATTTAGGATAAATGAAAAATGCGGAATAATTGTCAGAAATGAAAGAGATTTACGGGTTGCAGGGCCAGCTCGCAGAGATCGAATCTCTCGTAGGCGCTCGGCCTCGGCTCCGGAGGGAGAGAAAGATAGCTCCTCGGCGGCGCTACAAAATATGTTGTAGAGCCTTGGTTGCTTTGGGGGGCGGCTTCGGCGGCTTGGGCGGCGGTAGGGCTCTCGCGTCGATGAATGCGGTCGGCCGTAGACTAGGGATTTTATTGATTTTAGCCCTCGCAGCTCGGCGGACGCGCGCCGCCGCCTACCTGCGTATTATAAGAGAGAAAATGGGAAAGGCACGCGAGTATAGCCTCGATCCGTACAAGCGCGAGAGCATGCAGTTAATTATCGTCCCCTCAAAGTCCGATACGCTGCCCGGTATAAGCCGTTGGCGCCTTCTTTTTCTACTTTCTTCTCGATTCGTTCGGTCGCCGGTCCTTTTATCTTTTTTCGCCCGGCGCTGGCTAAAAAATTGTTTTGCTAAATCGAATTTACGGGACGTCAGCGTCCGACAGCGCAAGACGCGCGCGAAAAATCTATCTTTCCGCGGGCTTTTTTTCTAGCGCCGGAGGGATTTTTCACGTTGAGCTAGGAATTTTTTTTTAATGCTCGAATAAATTTATCAATTGGACATTCCAAAAGCTGCTCTTTTTCACTTTTATTTGAATTCTTTAAATTTTTTTTTATAGATTGCTCTTGAGGTAGAGGTTTTATTGAATATTATTAAAACAGGTAGAAATTAAGATCTAATTAAATAAAAGTATATAATAAAGGTAAAAGTAATTAGAGGATTTTTAAAACACTAATGTAAGGTAATAGACGGCTACAAAAAGCATTTTAAAAAGCATAATGCAATCCGCTTCTGAAGCTGCGCTATCAAAAGAGAATCCTTAATATAAGCCCTAAAAAGCTCGTCGGCTCGGCGGGTGCAAACGGCTCGCTTCGGCTTATAATCTAACAACTCGTGCATTCTCTTTTGTGTATATACCCAATGTGTTTTAATACCAACATGGCCGTAATGTCGCCTCGAGTAGGCTCGCATCGACGTTGCCGAACCGATAAAAAAGATTTATAAAATAAGTCTGAAGGCAGGTGGCTGCCGGAGTAAACGTCCATTGTTCCCATCTCCCATTTTTTTCCTCATCTATCTTTAACATTTCTTTGACTGCACCTGTAACTTCATTTAATCGCGAGCTCACGATTTCCACGCGGGAATTCCCCGTTCAAAGAGAATTCTTAATGATCAAAGTTGAACCTCGCATTTTTCCTATTCTCTCTCTCTCTCTCTCTCTCTCTCTCTATATATATATATATCTCGAATCCTTTTTCCTCTTCCTCTATCTCCCCTTCCTCTTTCTTTTTCTCGTTCATCTACGCTAATGCACACTGTTTCCTAAATGGTAATTTAACGTTTTAATTTCCTTGAAATTGCAATAATGTCGACCTCGTTGATGTAGAGCATTTAGAAAATGAATAACAGATAATCGCTATATTTTGCGTCGAATCCTCTTTGGTTTTGGCGCTTAAAGGATAAATTCAGTGCATTACAGCTTAAGAACTAAATCAAAATGTTACAATGCAATATAAACTTAATTTTTTCTATAGTCGTGAAAAAACGCGTACGTTCTTATTTTTCTGATAAAGAATGTAAAGTGCATAAAAAATAATGGGAGATTTTAAATAGTGAGTAAAAAATGTAAAGTAGGTGAAAATGCTATAAAAAAATATTTTAAAATTCCTTTTCACGATCTTTTCATGCACTCTGAATGTTTTTTGCTATTTCGTTTACAGTAGATTTTTCACGAAACTTTGTTTTCTTAAAACTCATAACGACTTTGCATATTCCATTTACTTGCAAATAATGGTACTTAAAATTTTTCGAAAAATCCCCACGCACCCACAAAGATGTGAATACTCTTAAAAAGTCGTCGTGCACTTTCTGCACTCGGTGAAAAACCGCATCAACAGCCTCTAATAACGATTCCCCAATTTCCGGGCAACGCAGCGTAACGCGCGAGTACGAAACAATTGAATTGCGGCAGTCATTCCGTGGGCCAACGGTGCGTGGCGGAGCAGCAAGCGACGGGAAGGCGGCTCGTTCAGAAATTAGCAGACGATTAAGGAAGTTGCGTTCTCCTGCCGCGGAACTCGCGCAGCGTTCAGGTACCTCGTCGTACGTCAGCATCCGTAAGAAGAAAACGCCTGGCAGTGCAGCCAATCCCACTCGAAAACTCAAGGGGGAGAAGAGCGACGGAGCCTTCGCAGACAGTCAGAGATCTAATTTATCCCCTCGGTTACATTAGCTGGATTTAATTTAAACCGCGCGCTCTGCCTCGCCACACACGCCCGTAGTTATTCTGCTTACTCCGTGGCTTTTGCAGATTGTTCAAAGCCATGCGCACCGACGAGCGAGAGTGTGTGTGTGTGTGTGTGTGCACGAGCGAGCGTAAGCGCGGAGGTTATATACGCCGAGTATGACGCGGCCGAGGGAGGATGAGGCTCCGAGAGGCAAGAAAGAAACGGGGAGGGGAGAGAAAAGTATATAAGATGGCTTTACGAGATCGCATTCTAAACGCTTTTACCCGCGGAATGTCAATTCGGGGAGAAAAGTATTTTCCTTGTGCGTGCTTGTATTATGTACTAGTCCTGTTTTTTCTGCTCTTTCCCCAAGGCTGTGCTATATGCACATTTGAAGACTTACAGATGAAAAATTTTCTGTTCAACTTATTCATTGAGATACAGTCCTGTTATAAAAGTCTACTTTTTTCCGTAATAAAAGGGTTTGACTTAATCCCTTTTGAAATGAGATAAATGTACAATTACTCATAGGCAAGGAAGAAATTATAAACCTCTGATATTACAAGTTTTTGTTCGAATCCCATTGAATAAGACGTTTCGTGCTTGTCAGTTACTGCTGAAATACAATCTCATTTGCAGAGCTCGGCTTTTTCATTCAGGAAATCATAATGATTTGCTAATAGCGCCATCGAGCCTTTGAAAAAATGGCTCCGGGCAAAAAAGGAGCAACGCCATGAACGAAGCAATAAGAAAGCGAGAAAATGGCCGCAGAAAAGGAATTAAGGAGTCGGGCTCGCGAAGGTGAGAAAGTCGGCTGCTGTTAATATACAAGTGCAGAGGGAGACGCAGAATAGTTAAATAGCGCTCGGCGAGCCGCGCAAGAAAGAGACAGAGGGAGAAAGGACGAGTTGAATAGTAAACGGTAGCGCGAGCACACGAGACGTCGGGCCACTTTATTGTAATTGCACTGTCGCGCGAGGCGAGGAACGCGCGCGGCTCTCCCGTGCTCTAATAATGCGAGCGACCATTTCGCAGCTACCGGACAGCTTCATTAAAGGTCTAGGCCTAAAAACTGGCCGCTCGCATAAATGAAAAGCATTAAACAAGCGCGCTTGCCTTGGGGAAAAATCACCCCTGGTATTTCAGAAATTTTAATGCAAAGTCTCGCCGACGACTGCATATTTTTTTCAGCTCTAGTCTCGATCGTGGTTAATTAGTGGCCTAGCAATAATGTGCGAAACTTCGAGATCTGGAGACAAGGGATACCAATTATCGCTGCTGCGTTTGAAGTTACGCAAATGTTGCGAAATGCCTGGTAGCGGTAACGAGACGTGGTAAAGTGGATCTTGCGTGAAAGACGTGGTAGCGGCTCGATAACATCTGACGCGCGTGAATTGTTTAATTAAATAATTTCAAATAATTTGTACCGGATCCTTGGGGTCGTTTTATCGCGGAATCTGGATTATTCGCCAATTATTTTATCTAACTATGTCGTGGAAAAATTAATTTTTCATAGAAGACGATATGTACCGTTAAAATTAATTCAAAATGATGTAAATTTCACATGCTTGCAAGACAAAAGATGAAAAACTTTTATTTTTCATTTTTCTAAAAATAGCTCATCAGCAAATTTCTTAATTTTTTTATTCTAGTTCAAGAGATTAAAATAATAATAATTAATTAAATTATTTTAACTAGAAGGTGTACTTTGAAAAGCTGACTAGCAACCATAGTAATGAAAAAAATCCGCCTGGAAAAATAAATTTGGAAAAGTCATGACTGCCGCTGCTCGCCTGTAGCTTTCGAAATCGGCCCCCGAGCAGTAGGCGCACGGCAACTCACCTAAGTGAAACATCGGCGCGTATTAATTGGTTCGGAAAACCGCAGACAGGGAGGCAGGTGAAAGCGTGGGCGGCGGGCTTTCGGCAGGCACACAGTCGCGACGGCCATCTTACTACTAGGCCAAGTCTCGAGGGCATCAGCGGCAGCATCGTCCACAGCTGCATCATCGCGCGCCGAGTTACGACTGCAGTTGGGCACGTAGTGATTATCGGCGCGGTGTCTTGGCTTGACACGTTCGCGCAGAGGGCCGTAATGCCAGGCCGCGCGGCCCGTAATCACGGGTTTGCCTCTGCGCGCTGTAATGACTCGCGCAGACGTGATTGCCTGTGTATGTGTGTGTGTGTGTGTGCGAGTGTTCGCGCGCACGCGCACCTTTTCGCTGGAAAAACACCTGGGAGTGATGACCATTTTTTCGGGGGAAAAGTTTTAGCGAATTGGCATTAACGAGGCAAGAGGCTGCCGCGAGAGCGAATCGATTGCGAGGCTGCGTCCTCCTTTATTTTTGGATGAAAATGTAATTACGCGGTTTTCAGAACCGAGCGATCAACGGAGTTATTACTGCTGGAAATTGAACCTGTTATTATGGCTATTGTTCGTAGCTCATTTGTTAGGGAGGATTGAGAGAGTTTTAACTCTGTTGTTATATTCTTGGAAAGGATACTTGGCTTTTATGAGGCGCAATTTGTAAATAGTAAAATTGATGATGTATTGTACTGCAAAAATGTTCAGACCTAAACAAGAGAGTATCAATTTTCTCTTCTAAACATGGAAAATTAATAGTTTTCCCAAGACAATCGATCATTAACGTTTCTACCAATCCAAACAAGTATTATTAAGTTAAATTAGAAACTTATCCTGAATTAATAATAATCCGCGGCTTATTTTCAAAAATGATCACTATTACCGAATTTAAAAAGGAAATGTACATCGATTTTGGTAAGGGAAAGCTGAGAGTGCCGCGCGAGGGTGACTTCCCGAGTAGTAGTAGGCCTCTGTCATCCCCGGCGTCGTCGTCGAATAAATGTATATGAGCGCTCGCGGCTTGGAAATAAAAGCCGCGTACGCGGCGCGCGTTTAAAGTTACCATAACGTTGCGGTTCTTTATAGCTCTCGTAAATTCTCGGATTCTTAAGAGCAAAGCTTGAATCTGCCCGCGCGCGAGAGAGAAATTGGATCGGGGAAAAGTGCCGGCCGCTCGGATGTGCCTCATTGGTGAATCGAGCCCAAGCAGCTCCGATCTTGAGCTTGTGAAAGGTTTGCGAGCCATCGTTTGTTTCGACGAGCTTTATTGATAAACAAGAATTGCCTTTTTACGACTCATATTCCTATGGCTCTTATTGTTTTCGGCGATAGAGGAAATTTATATGCAGGAAAGGTGAGATGCCGAAAAGCACACCTTTGTAAACGACGTACCGAAAGTCTACAGCTTGCTTGAAAAATACAGTACAGCTATAAAATTTAGGATGTATGGTTAAATTTTGATTGCGGAAGTTGCGGGTTCTAAGGCAATAAAAATTTAGAATTGAATGTTTTTTCTAAGTGATATTAGACGTATTTTTGAAAGATTTACAGCCACCAGAGGTATAGAACTATAAATTATTTGTAAAAATAGAGAATGTTTCTTTTTTCAATTAGTCCCTCGAAAATATTAGAACCATAATCCACTTGTTATACTTGAAGATATTGGTTAAAGCAACATTTTACGAGGGACGACATATAAGTAAAGAATAAAATAAATATTAAAAAATTTACGAGGCACTCAATATCGACGAGTGCGTCGAATTTGAAAGCTCCGAGCTTGAAAGCGATTCGGCTCGGCCGCAAGATAGGCAGAAGCGCGAGGAAGGAGAGGCGAGGCAAGGAACGGCGTCGGTGCCAGGCGACGCCGGCGCGTCACCAATTTGCATAGGGAATGAAAAAGAGCGAGAAAGAGATACACGCAGACAGCCGAAAGCAAGCGGGCCTTTTAACCGAATAGGAGTCTAGCCGGTAAATAAGGCAAGACACGGGAGGGTAGCGTCTTGGCAAAAGTATAATCGACCGCTGCAACCTGGTACGGCGATGTCCCGCGATTTTTCCTCCACAAATTTTCATCCCTCCTACATAAGACATGCAATTTATTTCTCTCTAGCAAAGGAGTCTATCTGTATGTATGTATGCGCGACGCCGTTTACCGGATATCGGCAAAGTGAATCTTTAAGATGACGTTTTCAAGGAGGCGCACCATGCCCTGGACAATGGCCGACTTATACTTTCCGCGGACCGGGGATTTTCAATTTTAAGCACCGTTCGCCGCCGCCGCCGCCGCCGCCGCCGCCGCCGCCGTCGACGATCGATCGCCCGGCACTCGGAGTATAAGTTGCCCAGGAAGAATCGATAGCGCTTCTTTCATTTTAAGCTGAGTATTGTCGGCGTTGCCGTAAATATTTGCTTTGGTATACGACGAAGCTCGATACTAACCTCGGCTTTATAATTCATTAAAATTCAAATAAATCTTTTCTCAAGTTCAGTAGAAATTGTGGAACACTTTATTTCCATGTATAAATTTTAGGGAAATTTGATAATTACACGTCTGAAAGGAAAAAAGGAAATTAAAGGAACGAAAAGAAAAGAGCGCAGTTCAGCTTTGATTTGCTTATCATTTGCAGCTTATGCGCAATAAAATTTAAATTAGTTATCATCAGTCAAATTTCCTCTCAAAATATTTTTAAGAGTAACTCCGTTTTATCGATTTCTAACGGTTTCGAAAGGATGTCGCGGTTAAAAAAGTAAGATTCTGCCTTGTTATGTTAAAAAAATCACACAGACGTAACAAGCTTACCACAAAACTTGCTAATTATCGGCACAAAGTGCGTAAGCTTCGGGCAAAAAATTAACACGTATTTTCTCGCGATGCATAAAACCTAATTCAGCATAACAAAACCCGCCCACTATTCAAGCACGAGCTGCAAGCGACAACGAGAACCGCTAAGCGCATTTACATGCATTCCGTGTCGTTTCACATGCAAAACAGCGAGCTGCCACACTTGGCAGTGCGCGCGTATTTCCTTTTTTTTTCACGGAATGCCCGGAAAACAAGGCGCAGCTCGACAAAAGCTCATAATCGCCGATGCCGATGACCGGTAAATTACGTCAGAAAGATAAGGATCGGGCAATTAGCATTTAACGCGGCTCTATAGGCGCGCAGCTTTTCTTTCCGGTCTCGGTCTCGTGTATATCCACTTGTGCGGTGACAGGCGCAGCGACTGCTGTCAACAGTTGGTCGCACTGCGTGTGCGGGAAAGGAGCGGGGCTTGCGGGGCAGGATCTCAACAGTTGGCCGATCGGTTTCCGGCACAAAGCGACTCTTGTTTTTCTGTAAATTTGCCTAATTTGGGTCTCGTCACAGAGTTCTACTTCCTATTTTAGATTTTTATGTACAGGCTTGTGTTCGCTATCGATTAAATTATTCTGGGATTGTACAACTTTTACTGTCTCACGCATTTAAATCCTTTAATACGTCATTGATTTCTTATTAATTATAACAGTTTTAATCATAAACAACACGTGTACACATGTAGTATTTATTTAATTTAGAATTGAACATAAATCTGGAGTATACAGCTGTTCCAGAAAGTTCTAAATTTCTTTGTTTTAATGTTCGGTTAAACAAACTTTTTAATTTGCACGACAAAGTATAAAGTTTAAATGAATTTTTACACTCTAAAAAGTTTGTCACTTTGAAAGCAAAACATAGCGTCAAAAGAACTTTTAAAAAGTATTTTAATATAAAGGTGTTTGCGCGTCAACTACTGACGTTTGTTTATTTTGGATTGTAACTTTAATTAAAGAATAGTTTCTATACTTTACTCAAAATTGACTTAGTCAATTTTCGCTTAATTCATAGCCAAAGCAGATTTCAGCAGCAGCACACTGAGCGAAGGTCGAAAGAAAGAACAGCGCCGGAAACACTTAGCTATTCGCGATTAGTGTGCGAAAACGGCTGGACCGCTAATGAAAAAGCAAAACAGCTGCTCGCGCATGCACTTTAATCACAAGTAAATTAGCGCGGCCTCTCGCGCTCTATACTTACCGCGGCATTTATCATTGGCCGTGAATGATTATCGCGTCGGCGGCGGCGGTGGCGGCTGCTGACAAGCCCTAATTAGATTTTAGCCGCGTCTAGGGAAGAAGAAGCCGGCTCCTTGCCCCTTCAAAGGCCCGAAGTGACACTTGCAATTTGCAAATATAATCATCCGCCGGCTAATTTGCCTCTCCCCGCTGAATGGGCCTCATCGCGCTCCGATAGACTTTTTAATTACCCGGAGAAAGAGAGTTTTCGCGGGGAAGGGAGCGCTTGCGTGTCAGCGCTGCGTATACACGTCGGAAGCAATTTCGTATGCCGAGCGTTCATTTTCATGAGCTGCCCTCGATCTTTAGGGCTCTTCTAAATGGCCCTTGCCTCGAGTGTCCGCGGAAAAACAGCCTCTTTTACATTTCGATTCTAATTTATGCATTTAAAGGAGGTGAATTTTTCATTTATATTTACTCGACCGTAATTGTCTTGGCAATTATTTCGCGCCAAGAGGAATCGAGCCTTGTGCCGTGGAAACAACTTTTTCTCTTGTTAAAGAGAAAAGTTTAAAAAGACCTTTCAGAAACGGTCTAACGATGCAAGTTTTCAATCAATAAAAAGTTAATTAGTCAAGTTTTATTATTCGTTATTAAAGTTTGAAAAGTACAATAGTCTTATAGTATAGATGATCACTGTTGTTGATAAGCTAGCCAAAATAAGGAGGAAAAATTGATGAAGAAAATCTCGTTGGAAGAAGGTAATGACGAAATGAAAAGCCCTAACTCTTCCGTAACGGCGAGCACGCAGTCCGGCCCCTATCCCACTCGAGCAACTCGTCCATCTTTCGTCGAGCGATCTGTCTCCATCTCTCTCCCTCGAATACGAAGCCGATCGACAATGACTCGGCTCGACGCACGAGGAGCGCTGCTCCGCAGTCCGCACAATGGCCCGAAGGATTCACGCTCTCCCTCTCTCGAATAAGTGGCGCTCGTCGATCCCCGCGCCGAGCGCTCTACGTGTGTAGCAGGCAGGAGCGCGCAGGCGCGCGTGCCGATCCATTATCCGAATTGGCTTATTGAAATTTCCCCGGCCTGACAGGGCAATGGATGGAGATTCATCCGTTCGGCCACACTTGCAGATGCGCGAGCCGGTTATTGCCAAGCGGCTCCTACGTGGCTCGTGGCTGCAAGCGGCTGCTGCGAACAAATTCCAGAAATCCAAAACTTCGCCTCTACTTTTTTCAATTTTTCTTATTAACGCTGCTTTAAATTTCAAAAGATTCTACATTTAAATGTGCAGAGCCTTTAGAATAAACGTTGTTTTTTACTTTTTTTTTCATTTAAAATATTTCGTTGAGTGCAGTATTAGATCTACATTTTTCCGCATACTTCGGTTGAATTTTAAAAAATTTTTAAAGAATTTCGAGCGAAGCATGCAGTGAAATTCTTTAGAGAATTGTGAAAAATTTTTTTAAAGGTTCAACGATTCCTAGCATTTTTTCAACCATTTTTCTAGCGGACTTGTAAATTTTGAAAGCTATAAAGTTTAACAAAGTGCTGCGATATAATTGGTTTGACAAAAAATAATTATATCTCGGCAATTAAGAACCCTTCCAACTTAAAACTGAATACTTAGCCGCAGGTTAAAAAGTGTCTTAATTGAATCATGCGCGTTGATAAATTTTATTCTCGACGACACTTTGGTGCGTCCTCGAGCGCATCTTCCTGCGAGCGACTTACGCGAACCGCAAGAAGCTGCACTCTCGAAATGAAACGGCAGGGCGCGGCGCGAGTCAAGCAAATACCAGAAAATACTTTGCTGGAAGCTTGATGAGCGTCCGCGCGCTCGCACGTGCGCGAGTTACACTTGTATTTGCGCTGTTACGTCTGCAAACGCAAGATATTTTTAGAGAATAATTTACCTCGAAAGCGTTCGCGATCTGAATGGTTTTCTAGCTTTGCTTTTAATAAATATAAATATCGAATAAACAGCTTTCTTTAATTTCGTAGTACTATCCTTATTCATGAATTATTATTGAATGATAATTTGTCGGCATGAGAAGTGTTCTGCAAGTCTAAAAAAATCGTAGGTACCGAAATTTCCAAAAATACTCTCAGCGCGTCCTTCTTATTAATTCAACTCCGAAAAGTTTTGAAATATGCACTCGGCCTATTTGAAATATGGCGGCGTCATTCTTAAATAATGAGCCTCGAAAATCATCAAACATCGAAATTAATCGCACGTGCTTGCACCGCAAGGCAGAAACAAAGGACAGCACGCGGCCCGGGCGGGGTATCGGCGAGAGGAACAAAACGGCGCGCGAAATAAATAAAAACGAAGGCTGAGCGTGCGCCCGAGTCGGCAAAAGAAACGAGATGAATAAAAAAGGGAGAAGAAACCCACCGCAAAAAAGAGGATGAGATACTCCCGCGTCAAAAGATGCGACCTTTTAAGCGAATCGCCCTCTCGCGCGTGACGATATTTATTTGCACGTTGCTAAGCGTCGACGGAGTCTCCTCTCTCTCCCTTCTTCGTCTCTCGCGTCCTTTCATCTTCCCTCTCTCGCCTACTTTTTGCGCTTCTCTTCTGGTTTTTAACTTTTTTCCCTCCTACCTTTTATTCATTGCGACGCTCACATTCGATCTGCTGTCTGCTGATCGCGCAGTTTGTCTCGCGAATCGGTATTTATGCAAAGATACACGGAAATAAGCCGACGAAAATTCGATTACTGTTTGCTACCTGGACTTTTCAGGTCAGCAGTTCAATAACCATCTCTATGTAAATTACATCCGCAAATTTAAGCGCAACCGATTGCGAGAATAGATTAGGAAAATGAAAATCCAATTGCCGAATCCAGCATTATTTGCCACATTTTCTTTCCCTCCCTTGCCGTGCTCTCCGGCCTCCATCCCACGAGTAATCTACATAGGCGAGACAGACAGGGGTAGGTATATCCTCGACTCCGAGCCCTTCCCGCTCATTTTTCGCGACGAGCTGAATCCGCGCGTACATATGCGAGCGCGCGCGCTCATAAATAATACCGCTCTGTATATTTGAATGCCCCTGACGGATCCCGCATGCCACTTGCCCGGCCGCACGCCGCATTTTACGCGTGTACCCGTGCAGTGCCGTATATACGTATACGTATGCTGCGGCCGCCGCGCGAACCAGACCAGACGCAAAGCTCGGAGAAAGAGGAGGAGAGAGAGCGAGAGGGATTTTACGGCGAGCTCGTATTTTGATTCGAGGGCAAAGCGGACTGCTGCCGTGCGAGCTGGATTAGACAATTTTCGAATTCGAGCTTGCTTTTATGCATGCGGAATGCGTTATAATCATCATTTCATTTTCAACTTTATTGCCCGAGCAATTCAGTTTAAACATTATGCGAGTATTTTAGAATTCATATTCCTGCACGTACAAAGCAATCATATTTAGCGGATTTAAGCTAGAACGATAATTAATTCGAAACATAATCATTTCCGTCGGTACTGAATTCATGAAAATTCAATTGACACAAAGATATCTTTGTCCGATAGACAATCAATTCCCTATCAATGCTATCTCCATACGAATGAGTTATTATGAAATTTCGGCACGGGCAATATCAATTTTCCAGCGAAAAACGGCTATTCCTCCAGCTGCTCCCCTCGAAAAATAAGTAAAATTGAAAGTCGCGCATAGCTCGCATAGCACCGCGGCTCTCCAGACATTCTTCGGCCGTCAAATTTAATGCGCGTACGGGTCTACCTTTGACTGCGCCTCAGGACGCGTGCGCGAGAATTCAAAGACCCCCGCGTACGCGAGGCGCGTATTATATTTCATATGCGCGCTGCTCGCGGGTCATATCTTCGGGCGACTCTTACGGCGGGACGGCCCGGGGCATAATGCGAGAGTCTGCGGGGATCAGGATTCCAAGGCAGTTCGCCCGGGAATTCGCCGCTGCTACCGTTCCTTTCGCGTAATGCAATTGTACGAGCGATAGACCTGATTTGATGGAGGCTACCGGCAGGTATATTATACTGTTATGAATATTTTCGGAATATAAATTTAAAAAATACGAGTATTTATTGGCTGAAAGCGGAGAAAACACTTGTCATATTGATTAATACTTGTTTTCATCGCGTTTAATTAAAGAGAAGCGCTCGGAAGGCGTTACTCCGTTCCCCGCTTATCGCATTTAGTCGATGACACTTATGAACAGCCAGAGATGAATACGATTAGAGGGCAGGGAAGCGTCGATATTACACGGAAAAACAATTTGCGCGTCTCTAATGAAATTACCGAGCGTATCGCTCACGCTTCCTCGAGTCCCAGTGAGGCGTGCGCCGTCATTCTAGAAAATATTTCCGCACAATGGGCCCTACGATGAAAGCAAATAACACTAGAATCAATCCAACCAATAAAAATCTCCATAAATAACCCGCGACGAAGAGCACGTGCAGTACCGTCAGCGGCGCGCGCATGTTTATGTAGCCGTAACGAATTATTATTCGACCCGATGAACCGCTCGGCTGAGCATCAAAAGCTAGAAAGAGGGAGACGGAGCTAAACGCGATGTACTTGAAAATACAGTAGAGACCTATAACCCCTGCCGATGTACTTCACTCACGCGCAGACGCATACGTGCAGTCTCGATGGTTTATTGTTCAGGTGAAGTCATATTTACTTAGATAGATTATTTTCTCGGAATTTGAAAAACATGTTTTGCAGGTTTATGAATTGGGTCGGTAGTAAAAAAAGTTGAATTGAATTCGACCGGAACAAACAAGAAAATCAATCATAGCAAAGGGATCGAACATCAATAAACCTTCGGAGCTACAAGCAAAGTGCATTACGCAACTGCAAAAAATTTCGCCAGTCACTGTATGCAGAGATATCAAATTTCCGCTTCGCTTCAAATTTCAAACAAGTGCAAGCTTCTCTCTCTCTCTCTCTCTCTCTCTCTCTCATTCGCAGCACGCTTCAATTCTCAAGAGAGACAGAGCTGCGTCACGTGCGCGGCTCGAAAGTCGAGAAAAGTCGAGGCGCAGCCACAATACCTATCCGGCGGGGGTCGCGGCCCCGTGTTAATTACGGGGGATGATTTTTCACGGAAGAGCGCCTCCGCCGCAAACATCGCTGCTCGCGTTTAGCGGCCGAAGAAAGCCGGGCTCTTGGCTGCTCATTGTTCTATTGTACCGCGGCGTGATTGGACCTGCAAAGATGCAATGAGCGAGGCGAGGAGGCGCCCGGAAGAGAAAGGACACGTTAAATATGTCCCGGAGGGTGGCTTTTTGCGCCACCGACTACCGGTCCTCTTTTATTCGGAGAGCGAAGATGCCGAGTTCTCGAGCATTCGAACTTCTTGCCGAGTGCGAGCTTTCGCATTGTTGCTTGGCGCTGACTTGTGCTTCCGAGGAAGGGCTGAAGATGATTGAGGGTGCTGATGGTATTTTATACTTCGGTCTGGGGGGGAATAAAAGATATGATTCTAAATGAAAGCCCTGCCACGAATTCTATTCATTTTAGAACACTGAATTATTAATATAGAGCATAAGCAAGTAAAATAATTTGCGAAAGATTTGGCGAAAATAGAGGACTGACAGTTATGCACTAATCCAGTGAATCCATGCAGACTGAAATTGAAACCTCCTCCGCTAACCATAAATCCAATAGCGGCAGTAGAGAGACGCTCGCTGCCCGCAATAGGGCCTCTCTGTCTTTTCTAGTTGGCGAAAAACATGAGCAAACTGGCAGCGAAATAACGGGGGATGACAAACAGCGACGGAATAGATTTTTTCGCGCCAACTCGTGGCCACTCTCGCAGAGTCCCCCACGTCCCGAGTCCTTTTTCACGTCGCTGAAAGCCCTCTCTCGGCCCTGCTATCTTGCTCGTTTTCGTCCTGTCCGCGCGCATTTCGCCAGCTTACCAGACTGGACTTCCGTTTCTTCCCCGGCCGCTGCTGGACGAGCTTATATTCCATCTCTGCTTTTTCCGCGCCTTCATCCTCCGCGCTTTCTCTCTGTCTACCGACGACTGCGGCTATTCGTCTGGCTACTTCCGTCGCCGGCTTTCTCCGCTAATTTACGAAATTCCAGAAATTTTAGCGAATTATGCGATTCCTCAAAATTACTCTAATTAACTCGATTGTCAAAGCTCTTGCTCCAGAATTTTTAGGATTTTTAGATAAAGAAGGTTATCTTTTAGACTGCCTATAGTTTTCTAACTGCAGACAAACGTGTTTGTCAAAAGAACTTGTTTTTAGTCAATTAATCTCACTCGCTTGAAAAGAACATTTCTCCGTCAGCGTTTACTTTAAAAGCTCCATTTACTCCGAGTGGAGCTGACCTTGGCTTTAACGATTTCACCTTGAACGATTCATTTCCTTCAAAAATAAAGAAAAAACAGGGCAGTAGATTTCACTTTCTGGCTGCAGTACGATACTCATTTGCTCCAGCTACTTTTGCAGTGTACGTCCTTTCGCCATTGAGATACCGAACGTCCTACGAACGTGTCTGGCGGATATCCAAAAACTGTTGCAAGACTTTTCCGATTCCCTTTGAGACTGGCCTTGCACGCCTAGGAAAAAAATATGCGCGCTGCACTCAGCCTGTCCTGGCCGCGCGGCGGAAGTCCCTGCAGGACAAAGAACCGCGGGCAACTCTTAAATACCTATCTCACTTAAACTCTTTATGACCGACCTTTTTCTTACTTTTTCATTCAAGACTGTCTTGGACGCGAATTTTTTATACAAAGGTAATTTTCACTTAGGTCGACTTTTTAAGCATTACAAGAATTAAAATTTAATTTAATTTTCTTTTTCATGCAAAGATTAAGAAAATATTTCTTCTTTCGAGACGTCTTTTTAAAGTGAAGTTATTTGAAAAATGCTCTTACCCGATGAAATTATGAACCGCACTGCGGCGGCGGCAGCTACCGGACCAAGCTTTCCCAATACGGTCTGTATTTATTCTACAAACTGCATAGTAAGTGCTGAATCCCAATATCCCATCAGGGAAAAATCCATAGCATTAGAAGAATATAAAAAGCTCCGCATGACGCAGCTGCGTCCCGTAAATACCCTCGCCTTATGGGCCCGGAAGGCGACTCAAAAATGAAAAAGAAAATATTATTCCAGCGACTCGAAGGGCGCGAGAAATCGCATGCAAAGGAGGAAGAGCCGACCACTCCCAGCAGTCTCGCGTCAAAGAAAGGCGCTTTTTTTCAAGCCGAGCATAATTCAGCCCCCGGGTTTCATCGCCTGCTTAGCTGCCGCCGCAGGCACGCGCGGTAGGTGGTGCTGCTGCTCTCTATGGGGCGGATCTCGTTAGTCGCTGACAGGAAGCCGAGCAAGCAGCCGCTGCCTTTTCCGAGCGGCCTGCAGCTCGCTTCACTTTCTTTTCCGAGGCCCGATAGCCATAGCCCTTTTCGGCTTTTAATCCGTAGCGTCAAGTGCGCATTTTTGCCGAGAGAAACTTTTCTATATAGATATATCTGCAGTTCAGCTGTCAGATAAATATTATTTTTCGGTAAATTTCCTCAGCAAAATTAACTTTCTCTTAGTCAATTTTGTCGATCGTTTAAGAATCACACATTTTCGGTTTAAAATAAAGTTTTATTTCTCCTAAGTAAGAATGAAACTAACGTTTAAAGTCATATTTTGACGTAAACAGTCTGAGGTTGTTAACAATGGCCCGAGGGTCATTTATCGTTTTATCTCGAACTCTTTTTCACCGTCTACTTTACGTCGGGTGCGATGGCACTGTGCCGCCAGATCACCCTGACGTACTGCGGTAGCTCTCTTTGCGATTTCGAAGAAAGAGGCGCACGATAGTGTGCCTCGAATCTACGCACTCGGCCTTGAAAGACGGGCGAAGAAAAAGAACCCAGAGGCAACGTTACGTCCGAGGAAAGAAGGACAAAAACGAGAGACAGTCGGTCTCTCTTTTCTTCTCCGTCTCTCTTGTTTTCGTTTCCTAAACGAGGACTGATACGAGCACATACGCCGCTGGCGGCCACTCCACGTCTGAAGGTCCGACCGGAAAGAAGGAGAGGAAGTCGGCTCTCCGTCTTCTTCCTTTGCTTGCTTTCCTTGCTTTTTTCTATGTCTTTTTTTTGCTTCGAGTTAGTGCTTCAAAATTGAATGTGTCACCGAGTAAATTTACGCAGGCTTTTATCATCATTATTTGCAAGAATAATACAAAATAAACAATTTATTAATTACATAATCTTTCGGATTTTATTAATGCAATGCTCTACAATCATAAAAGCTGCCTCAGGACATAAAATTTTCTACAAAAGGAATATATTTCTCGAAAGTAGGTCAAAAAGTCAAGCGAACAGCATCCGTTCATAATTACCGAGAAAGATTGAAAAGCTCGATTCCTAAATAACTAAATAGCGCACGAATCAAGCAGTCAGTTATTTTTCGCGTCTGTACATCTCTAAATTCTGCCCTAATTCACAATCGGATTACCCCCTGAAAATTTTAAAATAGCTTACTTGACTTATAAAGTAAATTTTGCATCCACGTACACCCCTCATTATGCCATGTTTGCCTGCCTAGCAAGTTTCGGCGTCTGTGATTCCATTCATGTGGCTACATAACGAGGTGACCCGAACAACTGACTATACTCTGCATGTACATACCGTACACAGGTCGAATCAACATAAGCGCACGGGAGTTGAATTCTCCGGGTATGTTGCACAAAGTGAGTCTGTTCCCGATGTTTAAATTATTTTTAAATCCCTTTTGCTAACCGCCGAATTTCCTGTTTTCACGAAAGTCGGTCTGCGGACGAACTGCCGAGAGGCCATTTTTCTTATCCTCGGGGCTGCATTTTCTATTTGAAAAAAAATTAAGTCAAAAAGACATCGCCGCAAAGTTGCAGTTCCAATTCTCCCCTCGAACCGAAAGGTAATATTATAATTAAATGTGTATTTCAATGTATTAGTTTAAAATAAAACTTGTTATTTAATTTAATCGAGTTGTTTTCTCCTTTATTTATTTCTATCGAGAACAGAGTCAGTTTTTTTTTCTTTTCGTAGATAAAGTATGGACATGCTGGGTAGATTCGAATAGTTGAATGAGAAACTCACGAGTATTTATGCGAATTGAAATTTTTATAGATTAATAAATCTCTTGTTTAATTAATAAAATTTATAGACTATAGATTTTTTAGTTTTCAAGTAAGAAAGTTAAAAAGTTGTCACATAAAATGGCAAAGTTAAAAATGAGAAATCGCGAGTTTTAAACTTTCAATCGGTCAATTCGACAATGAATATAGGAAGGCCGTGTAGGTATAGGCACATAGAGCGCTCGGAAAGGGGCTGGGCTGTGCGCGCTCGAAGCGAGAATTATAGCGGCGGTCGTTATACGCCTTAGCCCAAATTAGTTGCAGACGTTCTCTCATTTATAATGCCGCGCCATTATGTAGCGAGCGAGCATTGTGCGGGCTGCCCTTTTCCCCCCAGTCGAAATTTCCAGGCGCACGTGCGATTTTCCGCGGCGCGCAGGAAGGTACACCACTCCGTGGTATGTGGAATTTCGGAGCCTGCACGCTCGAGTCGAATGATACGCTCCAGGGATCTGGAGGTCCGAGCTGTACGAGCTGCGATTATTCTCCGCGAAATGTTGATTATGTTTTTCCCCTCGTTTTGCCGCGCTACGCTTTATTACGTTGTATCAAGTTATGTATGATATTATATTATCTGTTGCTCGAACGCTTTTGTGGATTCGCATTATGTGGGCTTTGACGCGCAGCCTTTGTGCTAAGTGTGCCCGGTAGCCGGCCGGGATCTGAGTTTCATTTAAGGCATTCTTTGAGCTGCCGATGGAAACTCAAGCCGCAATACTGAATGAATGACTTGATTGAAATTAATCGCCGAGTCAAGAAGATTAATATTTCATCTAATAAATCGTCAGTTATTGACTTTCCTCGATCGGCGTAAGAGACATTGACTCTCGCGAATTATCGCGAATTATCATATTTTATATTTGTATTAAACTATTTCGCAGCGAGCCATTCCATTTTCTCTCAACATAGAGTGCTTCTTAAGTGTCCCTTGACCTGATTTCAAGCGTATTCATAACCAGGAGGACACAGAAACTCGTAGCCACAACAAACCGCTTGAGAGCCCGAATTAACGCGTCTCGCTCGTTGGCGTACTTTACGGAGCGCTTAATTTCGACTGCGGAAAGTAGCCCCGCGACCGATAGAGGCATTAACGCTTTGGGTCGAGCCCTGAGAAACGGCGGTCCATCTCCTTTCTCCGGAGTGGACACTAGTCGGCGCATTTATCGTCGCACGCTGGCTGTCGCGTCGCGCACGCGTCTGCAATTCCGTCGGTGAACGACGCGACATGACTGGTCGTAGATATTCTCGGAAAACCGGGGGATTAGACGCGTGGGAGACGTCCGGATTCACGCGCGGCCCGTCGCTTTCCGCTCCAATGCTAGCGCTCGGGCTTTTGTCTACTTTTCTGGCTGTTTCGTTCTTCCGTTGTGCGTTTAGATTTAATGCCGGCTCGATTGGGGCTAATACGATATAAAATTTTATGTGGATTGCCTATTGACTCTCTCAATAGAATGCTTTTCAATTAGAGTTTTGGGTCATGCTGTTCCGGCTCTGGTTTACAATGAAAGTTCAGGCAACAAAGGTTAACTTTCAATTCTCTTCTAAACTGCCTACTAAATTAAAACTGTTTTATTTTCCGCAGTAAATGCATACAATCCGCCTTTATATTTCAATGTTTAAATCTCTTAATTGTCTATGCCTATATTTTCAACAGGAGAAATTAAGCTGCTTTTGATGTAATGAATTCATTATAATCTTACATTTATAGAAGCCCTGTGGGCACTTAATCTCCCTCAAGATTTTCTGATATTCTGCTCTGGGTTATTCTCATCTTTGAGCTTCTCCTCGTGTTAGTGCTATAATGCTTTACTGAGCCGTGAACATGCAGACTCTTTTCTGCAAGAAAAGCTTGGGATTTTGGAATTTGCCTTTGAATAGATATGCGACCAGAGGATTTACCTTTGTAACTGGAGAAAAATTATAGGAATAAAATATCAAGTGAATGCAACGTGCCAATTTTACATCAGAATGTAATTCTAAAAAAATGATGTTCAAAAGGTGCATGCAGCTTTATTTCTGATTTTCGATTGTTTATGAAAATAGGGTACATAATAAAAGAAACTAGAGCTCGTATGTGCATTTTTAATTGCAACGTTGTAAATTGTAGAGAAGCCCCTTTAGCTGCTGCAGGGCGCATTCCGACACTTAATCATATTCCCTGCAATTCGCACGTAACGGTGACTCTAATTGTAAGCGTAAGAGCTAGAGCCTCCGCGTTTCCGCGTCCTGAACGTTGTCTCTGCGTCTTTTCGTTTGGACTTTTCGTGCGCACGCGGCGACAGCGAGCAGAAAAGGAGCAGCAGCGGCGGCTGGCTGCACGCAACAGCTCCTACTTCGCGCTTCGCGAGAGAAGAAAACAGAGCGGAGATGCAAAGAACAAGGCAGGCCAGGGCGAGAGATTTAGAGGTCGCGCAAAAAAGAAGCTCGGCCGAGCTCATAATTCTGCGCCGCCGCCCCGTAAAGATATTAAATGGAAACATTTATATTACACGCGACTATGTTATATGGCGCATACGCGCGCGTATTATGCCAGCTAGGCCGAGCTTTTCTTTGCCTTTTCTCGCTCGCGTTCTCTCTTTCGTCGTCTTTCTCAGCCGGCTGCCGGCTATAGAGCGCGAGTCGCTTGTTCCTTTTCTTCTACCTTCTTATTTGACTTTTCATCCGCTGTTGTCGTTATGTTTGCCCCTTTTCCTCCGTTGACTCGTATTTATGTGCTTTATATATACACCCCGCTGAATGGGAGCGCGAGCGACGCGCGGGCAAACAAAAATTCAGGAATACAGATTGGATTTTAGAATTTGTAGCTTTGCTCTCGGCGAAATTATTGTTCAAGGCCCTATAAGGGCTGTACCCTCATGTTTACCCTTTGAAAAGCTATTTTGAAAAATTCTTTTTTTTTTCTCATGCGACTACAAACTTGAAGTTGTAGTTTATGTTTTTCAGCAGAAAATCAGAACAAAATACCGGCGTGCTCAAAGCTCTGACCAAAGTGAAAATTACCCGAGTAAATAGGAGTCTCGGGATGCAGCTGACAATAAAGGCCTCTGCTCCGCAAGACGTTCATCTTCGTCCGGCCGGATGTTTTCGCTCCTCCTACTCCTCGAAAATGCGCAGCCGCATCAAAGTCCTGCCTGTTTACCTAGAGCACATACCTACAGATATGCGAGCGAGAGTTAGCTTATATCTCTTGCGCTTCGCACGATGCATCAATTTACACACCTGCTTCTGTGGCTGCTGTTCTCTGTGCATGGCTCTGAGGCTGCGGTACGTTATGAATCTTTAGGAGTGACGTTTGAGGCGATGTATTGTTAATTGTAAAGTGCTGGTAGAATTGAGTTTTATTTAGTAATTCAGGGAGATTTCGAATGACCGAGTTCGCAGGTACGACAGTAGCCTCGCTGGCCTCGTTTCTTACTTGCCAACTAAAGCGTGCGCCAAGATTTTTCGCGAGCGGAAGATAAAGGGAAGGAATAGAAGCAGATAGTGATTAAAGGGAAGGAATTAACGCTCGAGAGCTCGCCGAGAAAGGAGCATAAAGAATAATGAATGCAAATGAGAGACTCGAAGCTCGCGCGTGTTATTAGAAAAGGGAAAGAAGGAGAGGAAGAAGCGCAGCCAGACACGTTGCGAGGATGAAAGGGAATGCACGAAATGCGTTAAAGTAGCAAGCCCCGGAGATGCTTTATTATGTGAGTCTGTGTGCGCCGCCGCTAAGTAGAACGAAACCAGTGGCAAATGTAGTAATTAAGAGGCGAAGGCGCCTTTACTATCTATTTTTTGTTAGAGTTGCTTTTCTCTGCAGGGTCCTGAAATAATTGTTGCAAAAAGGGCTCCGTTCGTTAGCTGTGCACCGGCGATGAGGAACGAGGCTTTTTACAAATGAGATACTTAATTATTTAATGAATACTAAGTAAACAGCTTTTACGTCCTATTAAAACTCGAAAATAAATGAGTCCATAAAATAAGCAAGTTTACCTCCTGCAAAGCTCAGAACAATAAATTTTCCGCTTATCAATAAAAGCGCGCGCTCGCTCGCTCGCTCGCTCATCGGAAATGTATAAAAAGCCAGTATTTATATGGAAAAAAGCGGGCCGCATTAGCGAAAACGCTCGCGATCATTCGGCCCGGATCAGCGTACGGAGGGGGCGGAGGGGGCGGAGGGGGCGGAGGAGCACTTGTCTCATCGCTCGGCTCACGTAAGCGGGCGTGTTTATTTAATGGGAAATGCATTTTCGAGAGGCCGCACCGTGAGAGCTCCCGAAGGCCGTTCATTGCCCGTCGAGATTACGCGTCGAGGCCTGAGTGCACTTTCTGCCTCCTTTTATTTGCGCAAAACCGAGTCGCTTCTTAAATGGCCCGGTCCTTCGGCACGTCAGCGAGATACCGCACGTTCCTTTCCGCTCGTGTTCCGCATCGAACCAGACTCTTCTCGGCTCGATACTTTCAATTTCGAGCCTCGACATTTTTTAACCCGTTATTTCTTATCGCGGAAGCTTCAAAATCAATGGATTCGGGCATTTTAATTGCTTGACAAGTTCAAAGGCAGATAAATATTTATAGCATTTACTCGCTAAACTAAAAATTACAAGCTAATAGTTTTTTATTCCATTGAGCATTTTTCAAGCAGCGTTAGCAGCTAATTACCTAATTATACCCATTCGTTTTTCATTTTTTAAAATTATCAATAGAATTAAACAGTGAAGTCTAATAATCGCGCGTCAAATTAAAATCAGCAATTAATCAATTCTCGCATCAGCTCTGAAACTTTTTCTTCACACGATTATTCATCTCTCTTCGGGCATTACTTTTCCCCGCCGTCTCCTCTCCATCTAGCGCAATCTTAAAATTAAGGATTTCCATTAAAGTTTAAAAATGTAAAATAATTACAGCGCGCGTCGCTTAAAACGTCCGATCAATCATTCGCCTGCTCTCTCTCTCTCTCTCTCAGGCAGCAGCAGCAGCGATGTTATCGCTTGCGCGAAGAGCCTCGGGTGCAGCGGCACTACAGGCTGTGCGACGCTTGACGAGGGGGCAGGCTAGCTTAGGCATGCGTAATTTTTGCGAGAGAGAGAGAGAGAGACTACCTGTATATCTCTTCGACGGCGACGTTGCCCGGCAAATGAACTTAGGCTCAGGAGAGTCGGCTGTGCTATCTCGCATCTCGGGCGCGAGAAACGCCGCGTGAAGCTCCATTAGGATGTCTTCTTTGAGACCTTCTTTTTGGCTATTATTATCGGTGTATTTTGCTTTTTTTGCTTCTCCTCGTCCTTTTCTTGCTTAATTTCGTAATAAAGCTCCTTGTTTTTAAGTAACTCTATCTTTGCCTCAGACTTTTTGCAGTTTTAATAATGCATTATAAAAAATTAAGTACAATATTTTAATAGCCAATTAAAAATAGTTATTTTTCTTTCTTTTAGTGATATACATTAAATACCCTTTTGGCTCCGTGTCATCGTACATTTTGGACTTTTTAAGAATTTTTATTCCAACTTCTGTGTGTATTATTAGAAAAAAATTTAATTTCAGAATGAAACGTTTGTCTGCAACACTTTACTGCAAGATCCGGCATCGGATGTCGACGGCAGCGCTAAAGAGCAGCCGAATTCGGCGGCGGGACGAAGACTTTGCGAAGCTTAGCGAGTCAATTAAGATAAGACGTTGGCTGCGTCGCGGTAGGTACACAGTAACGAGATTGGAAGCCGCCGCGACCAGTGTATGACGAGTCTTCGGTTGTCGTCGCGCAACCGGGAGGATGAGCGTGAAAAGGGTTGACGGCTGCTTTCCTAAGCCCGCCGACAACTTTATTGCTTTTTACCCAAACTTTTCGCTTATTCATTTTGTAAAGGGATAAAAGGCTCCGGACAGAGTAGTTATTTATTAATTGCGAGTTAACACGTACTTGGGAATTTTTTCTTCTCCTTCCTCTTTTGCTTTATTTTCTTTTATTTATTTAGCACATCGTACATGCGAATAAAATTTCCTTTTCAAACTGACAATCAAGTTTCGGTACTCAAAGAGGTATTTTATGTTATTGAAAAACTAACGGACGAGTTGTTGGAGGAGACTTCTAGCTTATTCGTATAGGTAAGTATCTGTACACGTATAAGCAAAAGAAACGTGGACGGTAAGCACAATGTGTAAATCTTGAACTGTGATAAACCAAATAGTTCTGAAACTTCGAGTTTCCTTTCTTGCTGAAAGTTTAACAGCCTAAACCAACTCTACAAACTAATACTTCACGGCGTACTGCATCATCGTTTCCAATTTACGTAACTTTTAGGAAATTACGAGAGCTAAACTTTTCGCTATTTCGTTTCTGCCTCAACGAGCTATTACTGCAACGGTTCTGATATTATAACGTCAGTTATCATCCAAAATTTCCTCCAAACTTTGAAACGCTGCAAATTGCAAATTAAAAGGTCGGAACTCGCAGCCGAATCGTCATCATCACAATAATACGAATTTATTATCCAGACTAGCAAAACTATAGTTACTAATCGTACGTCATAACATTCGCCGCGACGTCAAATTATAAATGACTCTTTTGTAAATTAATACCGCAACAATGGCCGAGATTTCTTCGCAGCTCCGTTTCCAGCATCATTAATTTCACTAATCTCACTTTAACAAAGCTAAAAGACAGCGGCACAATACGAATCCGGCGCGCTGCAGTTTGATCGATGAAAAATAGAATGGTTACAAATTGGAAGTCGGGTTCCCAGAATAATTCAGAGGCTCGTCGGGCAAAAAAGCAAGAAAGCCAAATACTGTCGCCAAAGTGAATTCACTGGGGGGGTGAAAAGCGGAGACCCCCTAAATAATGAATAAGTGCAGGTACACACAGGGCCGAATCTATACTAAGCCGGCATAATAGTAAAGCTCGCGCGCACACTCGCAAGCAGGTAGATTCCGAGGTGCCACGGCTAGACTCGAGGGGGTAAGGAATGAATATCGCACATGCCGAGAATTCTCTCTCTCCCTCTCTCTCTCTCTCTCTCTCTCTCTCTCAGGCCGGGGGCTGTTATGTGGAGCTCAGGTGTGCGCGGCGGCGCATCGCTCGGATTTTCCCATACGGGGAGCTCGCTACTGCCGCCGCTGCACCGGCAAGTCGCTCGATATAAAATATCGACGAGTTCTAGACCGGCGCCTAACCCTCCCTGCATGCTAAAGCCAGCCGGAATCTACGGATGCGCCTCTCCCTTTGCGATGCATGGGAATGAATGCAGTTGACTCGAAATATTTTATGAGCCCTGCGTCGTATTATGGAATTAAGAGGACAGTCACCCCTGGGTTGATGAAGAAACTCATTTTTATTCTCGGATTTCGCGGATATCGCGGATTTCAGGAGGAAACATTTTTTTTTAATAATAATGCTGCTAAATTTAGTGGGAGGATAAATCAAAAGTTGTAACTTATAGTATAAGTTGAATATTGACAACTGAAATTCTTGTAAATTTAAAAAAATGACAGTCTTAATTATTTTCTAATAAAAACACATCCACCACAATCAAACTTTTTTCAAAGTTCTCATATCTTATATTATATATATTTTGTATCCACTCTTCAATAAGAAGTTATCGAAGTATTAAAAGTATCGAAGACACTGCATATATCTGCAAGGAGCAGAGAATTTTTTTGCAGCGCGACGCGCGTACACTCACCCCAACGGAAAATCCTTACAAATACGTATTCTGCCTCACACAGCTCCTAATCTCGGCAGTGCCGCACGCTGCAAATGCACGAAGGGAAGGAGAGATGTCAATATTTGAACTGCTTTATCATAGGGTTCCATGAAGCAGAAAAAAGTTCTTTGACGATCGAAAGGAACTGCGTCTGCAAGGTGATTCATACCAAAGTAAGTAAAACCTGCATCGGGGGACAATGATCATTACCTGTGTAGAAATGGGGTCGATTGCGGCTTAAATTTTTTACATTTTTTTATAGCTTTTTTCAGACAGTTGATAAGGCACGAGTATTTTTTTTAATATTGAATAAATATATTGGATCAATGGTTTATTACGTTTTATGGAATTATGACTGACTGGTGTAAACCACACATTAACAAATGATAAAGCGGTGTAAGATAACGCAATTTTACACTGTAATGCATACGCTTTATAGTTTAATAATGTTGGATTCATTTTTGCCTTGTAAGTAACGATTTCATTTATTCTGTTTACGTGTTGTAAACGGAAAGCTAATTTTGCCGCAGAAATCCACTATAGTTTCTTAAATTTACAGAGGTTTTACAGTTTCTCTAAAATTAATTTTCTAGAAATCTCTTCGTCTTTCGTGGAATTGATATTTAAAACAAAAATCGGATCAAACTTTGCGACATATTGGAATATAATTAAGAACTTGAATTAAAAATTAAAAAGTTTTTATAAAATGCACTAAATTAAATTATTATACATTTTTGCACGATTTAGTAATCAATTAAACTAATTTTTGCTTACTGGATATATTAACAAATATTGGATAGGAGCACGCAAATGTAATTTATTCCATATTTTACAATATCTGCTTATACCTAGTGTATGTAAAGTCCAAAGCATTAGAAGCGATCAATCGCTGTAGGCCTCCTCTATCTTGTTTTCTGTCAACTGCAACTAAATTTTTTCTCTCGTTACACATTTACTATGCACAGATTTTTTAATTCATTTCTAAAAACAATTTAAGGCATCTACAGTTATAATATAATAGCTGACTTAATTAAGAGCCGTACTAGTACTCATAAATTATAACGTGTTCTTATATTCAAACAAGAAAAATTATCTTATAGATTCCTCGCCGTACCATGAATAAGACTGACACAGCCCTATTTGTCACCTATTTTTTTGCACCAACACACAACAGGCAGCAAACCGAATTAATAGAAAATGCATTCACAAATCGAAAAAGCCGCGAGCCGGGCGGAGATTTGAGGCGAAAGTTGCTGCCTCGCGTGTGAGAGACGAGAACGTATAAGAAATGAGAGGGAAAGAGGAGAGTCTGCACCCAGAGGAGTTTAGATTGGTAAGCTCGGGGCTTTGTTCCGTGGGGAGATCGAATGTGCTCAGGACTAATTTTTCTTTATACGTGCGTGACTTTCCCCTATCCTGGCCTACTACGAACACATCGGCGGGGCATAACCTATCCAGTAGATTATACACCTGCAAGTGGCAACGTCTGCGTGATTGCTATTGCTCGTTAAGCATGTATGTCTAAGATGGCGCACAATCCTTTGCGAAACTGCTAATGAAACTTGGTGTACTTAGCGTAAGCCAATTGGTTTATTATTTACGGTCTCGGTAAACAATTTACACTCTAACAAAAGTTCCATGTACTTACTTGTAGCATGTACTTATATACAACGGGACTTACCCACCGGATCATGGATCTTGATAAAATTGCAGAACGTCATTCTTTGGAGAAAAGAAAAACACGCGTGTAAGAAGACACGCGTCTCATCTCTTTTAAAATTCTAGAGGAAATTGGTGTTTATAAAAATTAAAATATCTCCGTTACTAAAAATTTTACTCTACCTAAAAAATATTTATTTCTTCCAAAGTTATGCTACTTTAAATGTCTTAAAAATTTTCACAAAAATCGACTGGATCAACTATAACGCTTTAAAAATTACGTTAGTTTTTAGTATTATTTTAACTGTGCATAACTTTCGAAAGAATTGAATATTTTTTTAATCTAACTACTCTCAAACTGAATCTCTTGCTGCATACTTTCTTTTAAATTTTTGTTCGATAGATTAAAATTTTTAGTTTACAGAGATATTTTAATTTTTATAAATATCAATTTCCCCTAGAATTAAAAAAAAAAAAAAATTCATAACTTTGTTACTATAGCTGATTTGAATAAACGCTGAGACACGTGTCTTATTGTTTTGGCTGACGAATGACCTGCAATTTCACCAAGATCCAATAGATTTCTCCTTGTGTAAAAAAAGGTTTCTACATTAAAAATATTTCTGCGTGAATGTTTTGAAAAAAACTATACCGTAAATTTTCTTAAGAATAAACTAAAAGAATAAGAAAATTCTTTATAAAAGTTACTTTCTAAGCAAGTTCAATATAATTTTGTAACCGCATTACCTAAAATTTGTATTGTGTTCGTGTGATTTCATCGTAGCAGTGTTTTGAGCACACGTGCAGCTAATGTCCGCTACTAACCTGAAATGATGCGGTCTAACGATACGTAATTTCATTATAGCTTGTATTATAGTATTCTTGAAAAGTGCAGCATTATATCATGTTTGTGGCTGTTAACTAAATTGATGACGTAAAAGTAAATTCATAATTCTTCTTTTGCAGGTACCCAATGTAAGATCAAACACGGTTCTTTTTAACGATAGTTTTATGTAATGGACGAAATATTTATGTAAAAATGAAGCCTTTTTAATAAATAAATCAAACGGGTGTTTACTGTAATTCTCAGAATATAATGATTCATAATGGTTCACAAGAAAACGCAGTGCATTGTATTCAACTTTTATTTCTCGTGTACATCCAATGTATCCATGAATTCCACAGGAGGATCTGCGTATTTCTCACTTTTCGTTTGCTTTTTTTCCTTAACCCACTGCTTTCCGCAAGGATTTCCCTTTTCCTTTTAAATTTTTTAGCTCCACATCCGGTTTAATTTTCCCTTGGTCCCATGCCTGTGTGGTTTTGTGAGCGAAATAATGCACAGACGCGAATGTGCATACAGAATCCTAAGAGATTCGCCGCTCCCTTGATCAGTCAATTTTTAAGTGCATGTGGGCAATACGATTTGTTGATGAAATCCATTCTTATTTTGTGCAGACGGTATTAATAATGCACTGGCCGATTGGGATGTTTTTAAGTTTGTGTACTTTAAAGCCATGCAAAAGTAATGGATTTAAAGTGCGACCGAAATATTTATTTTTTCCATTAATCGAAAAGTTATCGTTGGGAAAAAAAATCCAATCGACAAGAAGCACTAGAGTGTCAATTTATCTGTTTTCGTTATTTATGAATCAGACTTATGAATTTTAAATGCCGACTGTAATGCAGCTTCAATAGAAAACTTTTTCCGTTTTAGGTTGAATCTGCATTTAAACGGCGCAAAAAAGCATCGCTCCATCCGCGAATGCTAATAAAAAAGCTTTTAAAACGGTCTGGTTTAAAAGAAAACGGGTTGTACGACTATAAAGGCGAGCGCGAAAGAAAGGGAAAAATTGTTGTTTGCTTTTTTCGAGACCGTTGTCCCGCGCTTCTGGGTAACCACGCGACATTTCCGTGCGCGGCAACGATAAGCCACGCATTATCTCGCAGAGCAAACAATGCGCCCTATTTGAAAATGCGCGCGCGATCATCGCGCCGCGGCGCACCGGTTTTCATAAGTTCAGTCGTGAGTATAGAGAAAGACGCTTTGGTTTATGAACGTACTTTTTGATAAGGCCAGCTGTGCATGCAAGCGTCCGGATAAAATAAAGCCAACTTCAGAATGGCTTTGTTTGAGGGGAAGGGCCTGATTATATTATAATTACGTGATAAGATAATTTATAAACCGCTTACAGTTATAATTATTCTTATCGGTATAAAGCTTTTCTGCATGTGTTAAAGCCGTAAATCTTTTTTCAGTGTGATTT
This sequence comes from Ormyrus pomaceus, assembly GCA_900474385.1. Lineage (NCBI taxonomy): Eukaryota > Metazoa > Arthropoda > Insecta > Hymenoptera > Ormyridae > Ormyrus > Ormyrus pomaceus. Next base: position 59,083 of record UCOM01000414.1, read on the forward strand.
GATTTATTGTATTTTAACAACAATTCACATAAATAGAAAAACAAGTTTTATTGTAAATAGATTATCGACTATCTCAATAGAATAGACGACCCATCGTAAAAGATCCCACCTTTTCTAGACGACCAATCGCAGTAAGTCTTTCGCGATCTCTAGCTGACCAATCGCAGCAGATCTCTCATCATCTATCGGTAATCCGCTATTCATCAAACTCTCTTCAAATTCTCGATTCGCGCAGAAGGTTGTTGCTTATTGAAGGTTCGCGCGATGACTGCAAGGATCTACAAAAAAAGATGAGAATTTCTTCTTTCTCCTGTTACTTAATTTACATGTATTTTCTTTAAAAAAGTTCATTTTTCAGACCTTTAATATGTTGCTAACAGCTAGTCGAAGATTTGAAATACTGTGAATTTTATTTATAGTTAAACAGAAATAGATTCGCATAATCCGTACACGCTGAGTTATTTATCTAAAGCTGGAGGAAACGCAAATTATGGAATTCAAAACAGGCATTTTTGACAAAAACAAACGGCCCAGAATTTGCCTCACAAGCAGACGCCGCTCCTCTTTGTCTCTGTCTGCCGCTGAAAACCACCCACAATGCACCCAAATCCGTACACGCATCTCCCGGCGAAGCCCTGACAGCGGCGCGCAGCTGAGAAGTCGCATAAGCCCTCGAAGGATCGGCTGGAAAAATGTAAAGCATCGCGCCAAGTATTCCGGGGAAGGAAAATAAGTAAACACAAGAGAGAAAGAGAGAGAGAGAGAGAGCGGAGGAGAATATCGGAAACGGCGCGGAGAATGCGGAGGCTTGAAAGGGTGGCCGGGCTTTAAATGGCCGTTTCGGATTTTGATCGGCATTAAGCTGTCAAGGGCTTTTCTCGAATGCCACCGCGTCGCGCCTAATCCCTACCTGAATCCCTGAATGCTGCATGCGAGGCTTCTTTCTTTTCGCTTTGGCTTTCTCGCCTGCTGCGCTGCACTCCCTTTTCTTGTGAATCTATTCTTCGACCTATGTTCGTATTTTGCGAGATGCTCTCGTTTTCGAGTTCAAAAATAAGCAGACTGCTCTCAAGCTGGAATAATAATACTCGATAATAACCTAGCTTTTTCAAATTTGTCAAAAAGATTTTCAACTTTCCAATTGTCTCTTTTAGACGTAAATTTGATACAACTTTTACATAAATATTTTAATAAATAACAGTACATTGTGCAATAAGGGAAGAAATAGCTTTTCTTCCCGTGTTCCACACCGTATTTTTAAATTTGATTTTTTTTTCTTTTTATCTCGCCTCTTCTAAAGTATTTTTGACATTACAGCTCTTTATTTAATCTACTACATTTTGTTTTGGGTAAGAAAGAATATCAGCAATACCAGACTTTTCATATACAAAACCGAGTATGTACTTGTGTTAAGCAGAGTCACAGTTAGTGCATCGGCATACATTGCTGAATGAGCGCAAGCCGAGGAGCAAGCTGTATTTACGTTTGTAGTCTATATGATTCTTATACATAATTCTGCTTTCTTCGTTTGTATCCTATAGCGCACGGAGTTAGTTAGTTGCTTACGAAAACACTGCCTCTCGCTCTATATTTTTCACGGTTTCGTCTGATGTACGTATTGTCCCCCCTCATAAAGACAGGTATACAGCAAAATCACGGAAGTTTAAAAATTATACCAATACTTTTTATCAACATTAAATTACTAAAATTACCTGTAAATTATAAAAATTAAACTTTTCTGTAACGTAATTCAATAAATCTTTATTATTATGATTAAAAAAATACATTATATATGAAATTATCATTAAACACAAGCAGCCCCCATTAAATATGTCAGAAATATTTTTTAACCTCGAGAAACTCATTCACTGTTTATTATTAAAAATGATTAATTCACAAGCGCCCTTTTCGGAGGTTTTTATGTTTGCAACTGAACGAATGCGCTGGAATGTGCGGCGTCATGCATATTCGGAGCAGCCGGCAATTTGCCATGGAAATGCTGGAGTGTTGATGCGCGGGAGCGCGTTCGCGCCCGTTTTATTTTCATTCGGCGAGGGAAAGGGCTGCCAGGCAGGACGAGGACGAGTAAAAAGGTCGAGGGTGGCTATCTGGATTTGCTCGCGCATTTTCGGCGACGCGCCTCGTACATGGAGATTATTTCTGATTTCCACCGGACGCTCGCTGCTGCGTTTTTAGCATATTTTATAATCGTTTTTGGGACTGCCGCACTGAAAGCTCAACGGCGGTATCTATAGGGCAGGGAAATAGCCTGCACTCTTTTGAGGGTTATTAATTAATATTTAAAATGTTTTATCGTAAAAACGGAAGCGATTTTCAAATAAGTTTTGAATGTTACATATCCGCTACGCCGCACAGCTCATCATTCAGTATTCTTCTCTCAAGCCTTTGATATACAGTGGCCGTTCTTAACCTCATTTTCGAGAAGCCATCATCGAGCAGCATCGCTACACGAGAATTTTTCGCTCATACCCGCTCGCTTGCAGCAGGAGCGGGCCGACTTTTTTCTCCCTTTCTTTCTCGAGCAGCACTTGCTGCAACTCGCCGCTGCACGAGGCACGGATTCTCTTTTCTGTTGTTGTTCTCTCGCTGCAAAAGCCCAAAGCTTCAGCAGTGGGTCGTCGGCGCTATCGATTTCTACGATCGACGACGACGACGACAACGACGACGAAAGGAGAACAAGAGAGTCGCCGATAATTGGACGGGTAATAATAGCGCGTGCGCGCAACCATGTGGGACTGCCGATGGGACTCGTGCTCGCGACAATGTCGAGGAGGCTCGTTTCTTCCTCCTCTGCTTCCTCCTTTTTTTCCTCTCTTTTTCTCGCCTTCGCCGGCTGCCTTTTTTTCTGCGCCCTGCGAGCGGCACGATGCCTACCTTGCTAGCTACTTGTTTTACTTTTCAGCTCGTTATGCGGTTGTTGCTTCCTTCTTTCTCGATCATTGGCTTAGAAACTTATATCTACTCTTGTATAACCAAGCATAAACCAATAGTAGCCCTCCTTTGCTATTCTTTAATTACTATTCTCTAATTTTTTCTCTAAAAATTTTTAAAAAATAATCAAGATATATTTATTAATATCACATAATATTGGCAAGTTAAATAAACAGCCAAGATTCATGAATATATAGATATTAAAAAGAAGTAAGAGCTGAGAAGCGTTCGAAGGTATATTCGATAATAAGGGCCGCTCGCACCCCCAGTACCCCCATAAGTGACCGGAATGGTGCAATAATTCGTGGTTTTCCTGACGTTAAGAGGCCTCTTTCCCTTCCACTCGAGCGCTGGTCCTTTAGCCGGGCTCGCATATTTACGAAAGCCGCGACGAGCGGCCGCTTTTACACGCACACTTCTCGGGCGTCTCCTCTACCTAAATATAGATTTCTGCAAACGCGCGGCCTCCAATTATATCCGCTTTGATGCCATCAGGCCACTAACATTTCCTCCCCGCCCTCCCGCGATCGCTTTAAAGTGCCTCGGTCATTCCGGCGTCGAAGTGTCCGATAATTTGATCTACGCCTGCGGCACCGCTAAATGCACTTTGCCGCGACGTACGCGGCTGCACGTACACGCTGCTTTTTATGAGTTTTAAGGCGATGCTCGCGGCTGACGCGTTTGATGCGTATGATTGCTCGACGGGATAATGATTTTAGATGAATAGCTGCCACGCCGCGACTGAGACGGCATGCTGAGCGTGCTTAGAGCTCTTTATGGAACTGCCTCATTTCGCTTAGCTGTAAATGCATTTTTAAACATACCGAGCGACTAGTCCGGTTTCGTTTAGTTATACCTAGTAGCGATGTTTTTATTTCCAAAATTTAGTTTTCTTCCGCAATTTACTTTCATTTATACTGCAGATAATACTTATTTATATTAAAAACCTATAAATTTTATATTTTAAGCGTAACAGAATTATCTGTTTAGATTATAGTATAATTGTTAATAATAAAAATTTTATTACATGTGGTAATGAAGATTTAATTTTCAGTCTCTATATTAGCGCAGTACCGCGCATTTTAACTCCGTGCTCTTCAGACTCTTCAGTCGCGTGAATTCCAGCAAAGAAATCAGTAATTAGGCGAGGGACGAAAAGGCACGCAGCGGCTAAAGCAGCGTAAAAACAAGCGAATTATAAATCTCGAGAAAGGAAAAGAGCAAAGGTCTGCCGGGGCAAAAATTAACATACGCTCTCGTCATTTCAGACGAAACTCACGCGTGAGCTCGGCTGCTTTGTACTTTTTCATTCGCCAAATTTCTTTCTTGCCCGGCAGACTAAAGGCTGCAATGAAAGGGCTAAATTGCGGACTGAAAATCGGAAGAGTTTTTGGTATTTTCCAAGGTGTAAGCGTAGCTTTAACAAACTTGAAAGATCATTCCGAAAAGTATTCCTTTGTGGACTGAAACATCATTATCGGTTTAAGCTAATTTGAAGTTAACTTTCCTGGCCGATTTTAACGAAAAGTGGCAAGTCAATTCTAACTATTCGTCGTGTTAAAGCAAACACTTACACCTTAACACCGTCATGTCTTGCCCCTACTTTCCGTCTCTTCTCATTTTCGATTTTTCAGCGTCTTTCCAGCAGCAGACTTTTATAATACATATACACTGCACTAGCTTCTATGTACCTGCAAGCTCGGGTCTCTTTTCTATCATCAAGTCGATATCCAATTAACGAATATCTCGGAACTTCTCTCTCTCTCTCTCTACTTAGATGTGTATATACTCTTTTCCTGCATTTAACTTTGAGCTTTGGCTCCTTTTTTCTTCGAGTTTCCACCAGTGCGGGTCTTACAAATTTCGCAGAAGTCGCAAGTCTGGAGCGCATGGAGAAAGAGTGCGAACCATAACAGAGCTTTTGCTGACGAACCGAATTAAAAATGAAAACTCGGATGATCGCGAGATGCAGATATGCTTGAAAGAAGAGAAATAATAAACGGACACACTGTTTCCCTTCTCTGCCTTATTTCTGTCTCAGAACAGCTTGGATTTCGTTCGCTTGGTAATAAAACTCTGTGCACACTAAGATTTTTATTAAAAAAAAATGTTATGTTTAATATAGGAATTAATTTTCATAGAATATGGAGGAATTGAAATTCTTCGGTGCGTAATTTTAAAGATCGAGCAGTTTATAAATAAACTTGATTTATTTGCTCAGATATCTTTAAAAGTTCGGAGAAAAGTAAAAGTAAAAAATGGTCGATAAATAAGTAAAGAATGTTTGCGGCAAGGTTAATTTATCACGATCATAAAAAGATGCAAGAACGCAAACCTAATTAGTAGTTCCGATATTAAGGGTAAAGTATGCTAATTGTCAATAGAGCGAAGAGCGAAAAAGGAAGCTCTACTATCAAACGCAGGCAGCATCTCCGAGCAGCGGTCGATAAAAATCTCGAGCAGCTCCTGGAATCTTGTTTCCACACGAGCCGGAGGAGAAGCCGAGAGAAAAAATCGGCCAATTACGCGGTAAATTCTATTCGCTTGTACGGGGGCTGTTGACGATCGTTATCTTCGCACTCGCCGGGGACACGCACTATCGAGCCCATCTACGCGCCTCGTAAAAGTCACACGCGGACGCATAAGGAAAAGGTCGGGCCGCTTTTAAAGGTCCTGAGCGAACGAGCTTTCTCGAGAACAATGCGCTGAAATAATCGCCGAGCGAGATCGGCTGGAATAAATCGAACGGCGCCGGGCTTCGTTACAGCTCGTGTCGGCGTAGGTGGCTGATCCCACAAGTGCGCACTTATGTTTTTGCTACTCGACAAAGTGCGCGCTGAATAAAGGATCCTCGTGTCGATGATAGACAGCTGCCGAGTTTTAACGACTTGTCCTTAAAAAACGTGAATAGTCTCTTTTTTCAAGCAATGCGTTGTTTAAACTCCTCCGACGAGAAATAAGCTCCCCGCCTAGAAGGCTAATCTCATCAGCAGCAATTTTCTTGCACAGGCTGTATCGCGAGTGTATCATTATAAACTGCATGCTAAATGGTGATTTAACAGCACCCTGCTGGGCGCGTGAAAGACAGACGGCGCGAAGGGGAGGTCTGAAAAAAAGAGGAGAAGGGTTGCTTCTATCAAGCCGTCCGTCGACACGCACGCACGTGCGCAACCTTAAGATCAATATGATGCGTGCACGCAGAGGCTTCGTCTTGCACATCCCTCCTATACATCATGACTGCAGTTTAAAGCCACTGACGCTGCAAGCCTGCTTTCGACCTTAGCGATATTTATGCAGCTTTTATTCGTGCGCTAAAAAATAATGGCCGCCCTTATCAAAGGCTAAAAGGCACTGTTAATAATGGAGAAATTTTTATTATATGTAAACGCTGAGCTGCTTTATTTAAAGGAGGCGGCACCTTTTTCTTTAAATTTTCCAACGCTTGGGTCATGAAATCCAAGTTTAACTTTAATTTTAATTTTTCTCTCTTGGTACGAAAACATGTTTTAAAACTAAATATAGCATATTAGCGATATTAGCATATTGAAAGTAAGATAAGTAATAACAAAGATTTCTACAGAAACGACTTGGTTAAAAATAATTTAGCGACCTCATCTAGAAATAGAAAGTAATCTAGAGCTAAATGCTTTGCAGCTTAAATGGAATTTTTCTGAAAACACGAACATGTACTATTAACGCGTAAAAATAGGAGAAAAGGCAGAATCTATATGTGCTTATAATCACTCGGAAACTCGCGCGCGACATTGTCGCTATCGTAATAATACCGTCGCGTTTATCGCACCGCTGGGACTGGGAGAACGTAATTTTTCTATCCCGTGCGCACACGACGCGACGATTTTCCTGGGGATTAATAATACAGCCTATACAAATAACTTGCGTGTAAGCGCGCGGACGAAGGAACGGGAGAAGGGGTATGTGAAATATAGAACAGCGCAGCAAATGAAAGAATGAATGATAAAGATTAAGTGCTATAATTCACGTGAAAAATGTCGGAGAAAAAATGCTTTTGCATTATAAAAGAGTATAATAAAAATACTCGCTTTTAAAAAGGTCGTTAATTACAGCTTGAAATATTTACTCATTTTAATAATTAAATTTAGTTGCTTTTTCAAAACTTTGTTTAAATGCATTAATGTAATAAAAAAGAAGATACACAGCACGTGTATATATAAACTGAAAATAAGTCAAGCGGGCAAGTTCTAAACAATATTCCTTTACTATACTTAGACTTTACTGACTAGAGGGATCAAAAGGAAGAGGAGTCATATCGGAAAGCCGACTGTACGAAAAAGCTCAAGCGGAAGGCAGAAGCACGTGCGTGATGGCAGTATATGCAGACTATTGCCAGCTCGCATGCCAACACGCATTACATTATCGGCGACCGCGCCTTCTATTCCGCCTCCTTCCATCCCAAGTCCTACCCACCCGAGGTTAATAGCGCGCTTATTATTTTACCAATAACCGGAAATAGCGCGACACTCTTTTCGGCGTTCCTCGGCAATCGATGCGCACTAGCTTTTATCCTCGGGAATCCCCCGCCGATATCTTCCCCCGTTCATACTCGCCGCCAGTTTCTGCGTACGTATTTTTCACTGTGCTGAGGGTAGACGGGAGACTTATACTGCCTGAGCATTGAAAAATCGCTACGCGGCTGTGATCTGAAAGCTTAATAACAAGTTCTTCAGGAGTTCAGGAGTTTTTTTTTTATGATCCGAAAATATTACTTCTGTAGACTGAATTTTAAAATAATAAATAGTATGCGCAATTAAGCGGTAGCGCAAGCGTTATTTAATAATAATATAAAAGATGCTCGAGTATCCTGTCGGTAATAAAATCCGGTGCTTCCAAGCAAAAACTTTTATGTAAGGTTTCACTGCAGCACGCGGTCATTCTCTGATTTCTTTAAAGGGTCGTGACTCCGGGAGAAGAGTCAAACTTGGGTTCTTGACATTTTGTTTGCGATACGGATTTAGCTAGAGGGATTATTTATTTTCCTCATTCTTTGCCGAGCTTTTAACGTTTTAGGGTTAAAGAATTCGTTCGCAAAAAGAAAACTGTCAGGGGATTTTCAATATATTCAATATTTCACTAGTCATTGTTCTTCTTAATTGAAATCGTCTATTAATCTAAATAATTCAAATAATAATCCCATCTGTCTTTTAGCAGATTTATTCGAAAAAGAATAATTCGAAATAATGTAAAAAGGCTATTGTTTACGAAAATTGAAAATTAGATTAATTTATTAACTTTTAAACTGAAACAGCTATTATTAATTATTTAAAGTACTTTCCACAATATCATAATTTTTCTTTTCACATGTTTTAATAGAAATGCTATCAGTTACAAGAATGACTCTCATTTTTAAATAATTCAATTTTGAACAACTTTTAAAATCAATTTATGACCATTAACATTTTCTTTAAAGTATTGACTCATCACACGTCAGATGTAAAATCCTACTCATTAAAAAAATATGCATTGTAATAGTTAACACTTTTGGAGGAGTGATTTCCCGAAAGGAAAAAGAGCCGTCTATCAAGCAAGGAATTTCGAACGGTCATCGAGGGAAGAAGCAGCTGTCAAAATCTGGAAGATGCACACACATATTTTAAATTTCTGTCTAAATAAGGAAATCGATTTGTAATCACGCGCTACAATTATTGAATGATAAAAGTAACTTTTTTATTTTACTTTTAATTTAAAAATTAAATAGTAAAGAAAATATTGTATAAAGAAACAAGTTTCTTTTGTATTTTCTCATCTGAATCGCCACTTTTAAGTTATTTCTGACACGCAGTCTGAACTGTGCCATCCATCCAGGAAAATTTTTTGTACGATCATTCCATACATTAGTGAAGGAAAATAGGAATCATCTGTTATTTCTCGGAAATATGAACTCTGCTTCATCTACTTTGAAATTGTTCTCACGTATATTTCAGGTGTGCACTTAACAAAAAAATGGTGCATGACAAGCATTAACTTTACAATTATTAATTCTTTTATCAAACATTCTTCTATTAACAATATTTCTCATGTAATATGTTTCCTTTAAAAAGCTAAATTTAAGTGCGATTTACTGAAGCAGCACTTTCCGCAATATATAAACTGCATCGGCAGAAGTCTGCGCAAACTTTAAGCGAGAAGTGCAAGGGAGACTTTAACGTAAGAGAGTAGAAGGTAGCAGGTGTCACGTCGTCCCGATGGTACGTGGAGATACGTGCTGCGGCTACAGCCTTTTGAGACATATTGCCGTCGCTTAGGTATACGCAGGTAAGAAAAGTAGGAGGGAACTCCTCCACTCCGTGGCGATTAGACGTCATCGGCGCTCGGTCTCTTTTTCACTCTCATCCCCCCGCTTTCCGAACGAGTTCGCACGAGCGCGCATCAAAAGCATTCAAAAGCCTCCAGAATTAGTGCGTTACTAAGTATCGCCTTTTCCGATCAGCTTTGACAGACACTGACACGTAAAGAACTTACTTTGAGGCACCGGCCATTGTATATACCCTCCCGGCTATTTCGTATCTTCAGAGGTAGGAGCGTTTGATTTTCGAATCCAGGCTGATGTGCCTGTTCGAGCAGAGGTGAGCTGACGTTTAAGGTCAGAATATTTCCCTCGTCAGCTCTTTGAGTTCGAATACGTATTTTGATGAATGACTCCGGAAATTTCGCTGTGGGTAGATTAGTATGTACTTGACTCAGGAATTTCTGATGGAAATGAATGATCGTATTCATCAGTTTTTTATATTGATTCGTAAAAAGATTATAATTAATTGTGTTTCATTCAACAATTATTGATGGATGATCATATCGCTCGTGCAGTACTTTAAATGTCCAAAATTAGTCTTTATATTTTTAATTAAAAGCATATACCTTTATTGAAATATTCTGCTAGCAACAGCTATAAATTATTTCGTAAAAGAAGCTAATGACAATAAAGTTCATCCATCTCCATTTTCTCGTTTGAATAATGAACAATTATTGGCCGAAGAATTACACCGTCAAGCACAAAACCCTATTTGTCTTTATTCATCAAGCGATTTCTTTTGATTTAACGACTCTCGCTCGCGCCGAAATTTCATCCACAGTAACATGTTTTACCGTCCATCGGGCGAGTTTCATCAATTTCCCAGCACGACAGTCCCGAGCCTACGGAAAGCAGCTACACACTTGTAAAAAAAATTACGAGCGCCGGCGCTAGTTTTCTATTTCTCAAGATCGGCGCCCTGCCGCGTACATAATGTATCGGGCACTTCAATTCCGCGCGCGGCCTCTCTCTCTCTCTCTCTCTCTCTCTCAAAATCCATAAAGAAAAGAGCACGTAGAGGTGGGATAGTAGGGCCGGAATTAACTATTAAAGCCCTAGGCGGCTTGCGCCGGTTCAAAATGTTTCCACGGATGTGCGTATGTATACACGTGCGCGTATAACGCGGCGCCCTGAGAATGCGGTTGCCCTGTGTACATACGTACGTGCACCCGCCCGCATTCGACCTGAGTTCATTAATTTCGCCGAGAGAGGGACTCCCTAATTGGCCGCTTGATATTTTATTTATGAGCAGAAGAATTTCGAGAAGAATGGCAGAAAAATAGTCGGGTTATTTAAGCAAGAATACTCAAGGAATTGCAATCACCAAGGTAGTTTTATAACTAATTATTTAAGTGCTGCATTTAGTTTAATCAAAGTATGTAATACTTTTTTTTAACTTTATTGAACCATTTCCAATTAATAAGAGTAATTAGATTATAATTAAATATTAAAAAGTATTTTAAAAATGTTATCGATGTTAATCGATGATAAAAAGATCAAATAATAATTTCAGTACTACCGGGAGTTAAATAAAAATTTTGCATAATCGAATTTCAGCCAAATTCTTACTCTCCTCGAACTGGGACAAGATTAATTGCATCCTCAATCTCAAGAAAATAAAATGGCCATGATTGATACGCTCCACAAACGTCGATCTTCGCAAAATACAATTTCCTCAAAAAGCCGGCTGCGCGGTGGTGATTCAAGGCTCCCAACTAAGAAACGCATAGTTCCGAGAGGGAGGAGATGATAAGAAATTTCGGAAGGTAGGCGCGCGAGCGTATATCCAGCCACGCATCGGGCTGCGCCTCTCGGTTCGTTAGGTATACAGCTCGTGATTCACGATAGACATTTATTCTTCGCGACCTTGCCCGGACTTTAGTCGTCGGTAGATTCCTTCTCCGCGTAATTGGTGTTTTTAGAAAGCTAGGGATTTTTAAATATGGAAGCTTGATAAACATTGGAACTAGGTGGAACGAATTGATAAGTGTAAGTGAAAAATTAATTAGCAATTTTACGTTAAGCCAATTTTAATTATTCTATAATAAAAATAGTGAATAGGAATAGAGGGAAGAAAAAGTACAAAAGTCTGTGGAAAAAGAGTAACAGAAAGAAATCGAAGTCAAGAAGAAAGGAAAGCGGGACGAGATGAAATAAAAGAGATTGTGTACATAAAAGGACTGCAGAATAAACTCGGGCTCTGGGGAATTTATAATAGCGGTATTCGAAATAATTAAGGGAAAGGCGACTTTCAATTTCAAGTTCGATATTTTAAAAGATATAATTAAGCCAAGGGTGAGCGTACCCGCCTATACTATCGACAAAATTCACTAATTGCGCTCGCCCCATAAGGCCAAGTTTTTATTTAAAAAGCTTTCGAGAAAGTCTTAAAGAACTCTTATAACTTAACTTCGTTTTAAAATGCTACTTTATTTAATATTTCAATTTATTCGACAGCAACTTTGCCCATTAATACTATATCTAAAAAAAAATCGATATTTCATTTTAATTGATTTGAGCTCGACTATATAATAAGTAATCTTTGTTATCGCGAAGTTATTTTTGTATTTTCAAAAAGTAAGAAGAACTGTTTAATTTCGGTAAAATTGATTACCACTGAATTTCAAAGATACAACTGTTAAACTAACATTTTATGATCTCTTCAATAATAACTTATATTTTACGTGACAATACAATATTTTTTAAAAGTCAAGCTTAGTTCTTGTTGCTCTAATTAGCGCTTTCACTGCAAATGTACAAAAGTCGCCGCAAGGAGTGATTATTTTTTGCATGGCATTCAATTCGCAGCAGCGAACAATGAAAAAGTTAGCGTAGCTCGACACCGTCGACTGGACGAGAAAAGGCGCTCGCGCAGCTTCTCTCCGGCGCGACAAAGTTACTCGTTCTCAAAAACAAGAGCAAAACAACATCATAACGTTATAACTGCAGAAATGAATGAAATATTAATTATAAGGCCACGTATTAATTAGATGCTTCGGGGCGCAGTGTCAGGAGCTCGCTCGCGCACTTGCCTTTTCATTAAAATGCGCCGGAATGTTCCTCGTTGTCATTTCGGCCTTCTCCTTGGTGCTTTCGCACCAGCTTTCTGTTGTCGTGGCGGTGACGACGACGGCGACGGCGACGGCGACGGCGCGTAAAATCACGAGGAACGTCTTGAGATTTGTCGAGCTTTGAATGAGCCGGGAAGAGAGAAAGAGCAAGCTCCTACCCCCTTTCAGAGGAGAATGGTGAGTTGCGCTCGTAAAATCGCAGCTTGGCCCTGAACGCAAACGCTCGCTCTGTCCCTCTTTCGCTTTTATACTCGCGGGGACCCTTCTGGCGCATACAATGTCGTAATCAAAGCCCACCTCCGCAGCCGCGAATCCCCTTGTCCTCCCCCTGCCCTTCCCGGGCTCGCAGCTCAACCTTACGGAGAGCTTACTGCTGTGGATTCGAAAGAAGCGCCGGGCTCGAGTTCCAATGCTGCCGATGAAATATTGTTATTGAGAGGAGGCCGACAAGTTTTAAAGATATTAAGGGAACGGCCTCTTGAGTGATGAAGATGGATCAGCCCTTGGTTTTCATTATTATTTAGATCCCAAAGGGGTTTCCCAGAAGATGGGTAACTGTGAATATCAGGGTCATTTTCGCAAGTTACGACTTTTTGATGTTTACGTATTAGCATATATTTTCGGGATTACAATTTTATGACATATAAAATTACGAAATAGATCTTGTGACTAGAATATAGTTGCCGTTTACGAAATAGCCATAATATTCTTTGCAGCATTACAGTTTTATGCATTTAGTAACGACGGTGTCATTTGTTCAAATAGGTATTTTTAATCTTCATAGAGTAGTTTGAAACTGGTGACTTTTTTTGAATAAAAATTATAAGACTTTTAATGAGCGAGGAGTTGGAAACAATGAGAGCAAATGATGCCAAAGTAAGATTTGAAAAAACGCATCGAGAACACCAAGCCGCAGGAAGCTGAAGAGCCCTGAAAAAAGGGGTGAACTCGGGAAGGGAAGGATAAGGGAGAGAGCAGACTCGCATGCGACAATGCAGCGGGCCGCTAAACGCCGATCCCTCGCGGGTCGAACAATGACACCGGAAAGTTGGCGCGCGAACCTCGTAGTTTGCGCGGGGTTCAATGACGGGGTCGATTTTTTCTTCCCTCGCAATCTTTAACGATCCCTCTTAAAGGACTCGCCAAGTAGTTGAAAAGACACGGTTGACGTCGGAGGGCCAAGGATCTTAAAATTTCAGATTCCGCATTGACTTTATGTAAGCCCCCGAAAATGTTTGAGCACGTGGGGCTCCTTTGTCAAGCAGGCAAGGGGTGGGACTTATTTTATTACAGTCGTTAGAGGCACTAGTTGAGTAACTAGACGAGGGGTGCTTTTTTCGTTTAATATGCGCCGGAAATTAATTGTCTAGATTATATTGTGGAACTTGCGGGACAGTGGCGGGGAAGTTTTATCGATTGCTTGTGATTTTTCTTACTGAGAACTTTCAGACTAAACGTTATTTGCATAAATTAAATTAAAAGGGGGTTCATCGTTTAATATACTCAGTCTACTTTTGTCCATTAAATGCATCCATATTTAATATAAAAAAATCTAATTGCAATATAGTTTAAAAGTGTAAAATCGATTTTCCTTAAAATTTATAACAATTTGATCTCAGTAGCCTACCTTGAAATTTAAATCGCGAAACGTTTATCGCGCCCTACGGCTGCACAAAGCCGAAAACAACGAGGGAAGCGAACGAACGAACGAATGCACGAGGCTGGACCGTTAAACGAGTGTTTTCCAAACGATTACACGGAAAAATTGTTTCACGCGGTCCGTCATGCGGAGCAGACGACGCGAGAACGGCACAGAGAGAGAGAGAAAGGGAAAAAGATTTCCAGAGACTTGCTTTTATTGCCGCGACCCGCTGACGGATTCGTTGCAAACACAGGGGAAGCGAGGAATGAAGAAAGCAAACTTAAAAGAAAGAAAAAGCGTATATAGAGGAAAAAGTCGAGTAGCCAGGAGAATCTCGGACGCTTCTCTGCCTGTTTCGCCGAATCTGGAAAGATACGGCAGACATTGATAGGGTACGAGTGGGTTTTTCTTCCTGCAGGCTTCTAAGACACCGTCGCGACGATCGAGAGATTGCGTGCGCGCCGTCAATGGTGACAAATTGAATCTGCTTCGACGGTCATCGCGCGATGCGGTCAAGGCGCTCGCGCCATTCTTTGATCTCCGCCCACAAAGAGGGGCTCTTTCGTTATTCGGTCCTCGCTTCTTTGACTTTTCGTCTTGCGTTATCATCGCACGCTTATCACGGCTTTGAGAAGTGCGGCGCGAATCGACTTGACAGCTTGACCGGTTCCCGTCGACTGAGTGGATCGCTTAAGGAATTCGATTTTTCACACTTGAAGGTATTTATATTTAATCTGGGTTTCAATACTCAATTCAAATGGGCGAATTGGACTATTGCGTAAATAAGCCATATCTACAAGCGACATTCCTTTAACACACGTAAGGTAAGTATAAGTAAGCATCCGGAAAGGGAATCCGTCCTTTTCCCAGGGCAAAAAAGACTGCATTCCGCAATAAAGAAAGAATAAAAGCTGGAGAAACGCAGTCCCGCACAAAAGCAGCATTTTACATGTGATTCAAGCAAAGACGCGGAGGAAAATTACACGAAACAAGTAGCAGCCGCCGTGATGTGTATAACGCGAGGGAGAAGGGAGGGACAGAAAAGAAGCTCAGGGAGTAGAGCGATTAGTGCGGGCCATTGCTCCGATGCTCGGCGCACACACGAGTCTCGTTCAAGTTGGACCGCTTCCAAGCCTTCAGATCCTTTGTGTTGACGCAAGGATCGCACTCTCCTCTTGCTGACACGTAAGGCGGATGAAAGTATTTCGCGAAAACTCCCAGCAGCTTCATTTTTTTTCGCCCGCTGAATGAGATACCGCTGCGGGATTAGAGGCCGGTGCGTACAGCGGCGAAAGGGTGAAATTTCATAAAAGGCTCTGCCCAGAGAGGAATAAAGAGACGTTAAAAAGTAAATTAGCGGAGCAGTGCGTAATGGGGAGAGGCAAGAAACGACGTCGGCAGGTTTTCTACGCGTCGTAGGAAGTTATTGTAATTTTTTTTCGGCTACGGGCTCGGGTATTACTTTTCTGCCTGGTCTCTTTTTCAAAATTAAGAATTCTTTTTAGCGGCAAGTCAAGAGTGCCTCTGTTACTTGGGGGAAAATTAAGAGATTAAATTTTCTTTTATTATTTTTAGACACTTTATAATTAGAATTTCTTGGTGTCCTTCGCAAAGTAAATATAAGAAAAGAAAGATTTGCAGTTTATTATGGAGTTTTTCTAACCTTTTAATGTCTAATTTTTTATTGTGTCACAAGTTTATTGTGTCTCAACTAGTGGATTTAAGTATTATTAGAGTTTAATTAACATAGAATTAAATAAATGTCACTTTTCGATTATAACTATACATACTCTAGCAGCAAATTGTGTTTAAATTTGAAAATTTTCCAAATACATAAATTCACACGCACTATCACGCAAAGAGCCAGGCATTCAAGGAATCTCTCGCTAGAAAATAGCCGTCATTCATCTCTCGCTTCCAAGCCATACGGTGTGTCCGATAAGAGGCCGGCACAAAAGCGACAAAATGGCGCGGATGTAAGTGGCCCCAAGCGACTACTCGATCTTTTCTTCTAGCGAGGAGAAAAAAAAACAAGAAAAGCCTCCGCGCAACGCGCTACACTCTGATTGACTTGGTTCGAGACTTGGCTGCTGCAAGAATTTCTCTCATCACCTCCCGCAATGCTACTGCGGAGGGTGGCTGCACTTAGCTTTGTTCCGATTGCCGGCTGAGGGTGAATGCCGAGCGAAAGGAGAGGTGGAGAAAAGAAGGTATTAGAAGGACTTGAGAGAGAGAGAGAGAGAGGATGGAACATTTCGGGATTTTCTAGACGCACAATGCCATGAATTCAGGAGTTCAGGTGCCGATGAATTCAAGAGCTTTCTGATTTTTGCTTTGGTCGTGCTTATTTTACACAGAGCTTTTCGTCAAAATAAAAATAATGTATTAAAAATAAAATAAAAAAATTTGGGTTATTAGAACAAATAGCTGTAAAAATGTTTTAATCGTTAGTTAAACATCGATAAAAATGTTTTAACGCGCGCTGCGCCTATTCTACCGTGGCAATGTCGCTTCAATGAAGAAGATTCAATGTGCTCCTAATAAAAACCTTTTAAACTTTATGAGAATAATGTGAGTAGTTTTAAATAAAAATACAACTTTCTAAAAATTATATTTTACTATTGAATGTTTACTTATTGTGTAATTTAAGATTTGGATCAGGAATTTATAATTAAGAGCACCATAGTGCTAAAAGAAAACTTTATATTTAAAGTTTGATATTTGTCTTTGTTCTGATTGCCCAACCTGAGGGGGTAGAATCGAAAGAGAAAGGAGACATTAGGAGTACCTGGGGGTGAGAAGTGCGAAGTTGGTGGTACTGCGCAACTTCGTCCTCCATTCGGTGCGAAGCGGTAGGGTAATTTCTAAAACTTTAAATTCGATAATAAAATTAGTGGTTGTTAATGAAAATTTAATTAAATCCAATTTGTTTAAGGCTCAGTCCGAAATTAACCGGCTGTAAAATCAATTAAACTCAGTTATTTGCCGTAAGCTACAATCGTGTTCTCGCGTTAGGAATTTCCTTGGTCAATTTATAGAAAGCAGAAAAGCTACAGCATTTATAAAGTGCATTTTATTTTATGCGCTCGTTTTTTCAAGTCACTCTAAAACTGATCAAACCTACAAGGCAGAAATTTATCTGACCCCTTTATATTAATGCGCTGAAAATCAGATGTCACCCCCCCCTGTGAATATATTTAACAAACATCAATCTCAATCTGTTTTCTCGACCTCTAGTCGACCTGCCTCTCATACATATCGCGTGCTCAACGACTTAGATTTTCCTTTTTCTCAAAGGCTTTTCCCGCTGAAAAGTAGCATTCTACGGCGTACACACATATAAGAAATTAACATCGGCCCGGCTTCCGATGTACCACTTGATTACACCGACCCTGGATTTGACAGTGATTTATGTCCCCGGTGTGATATCGCAAGTCCCTTTTATAAGCGCTCGCGCACAGCTCACGGCATATAATCGATCCGCGCACGAGCGCGTTTCACGTCACGTATACCTTCAGATTTAGGAGCAATTTTTGCACTCGCTTTGCCCCGAAGAAAAGAGAGACGGCGCGATGCATGACGGAAATTGAGCGAGCAAGCAATAGGCAACGTCCGAGTCCAAACCCAGTTCTTGCCCCGATAGTCTGCTGATTCATTCTGGCAAAAATTCCGAAGACGCCCTTTTTTCATTTTTCAAAGCGCGACGTCCGAGGGTTGAAAAAAATTATTATTCATCCTAAGAGGGTGACGCGGGAAAGCTTCGTGCTGTCTTTCTTCAGTACCTGACTCTCTCATTTTCTGGATTACCTTTCTCTGATGAGAACGAAGCCTTGATAAGGGCTTGACCGACAGGTCAGTTCTAATTGTAAGAGGATCTGTGAATTCCTGTGAATGTATTAGAAGTATTTTCCATAACTATTTTGCATACTGTCTTTGAAAATAACATCAACAAAGAGACGTTCTTCTTGGATCATTTCAATACAAAATAGCATTCCATTACAGTAGAACGGCTAAGTATTTAATGATCAAGAGCATTTATCATGATTATCACACAAACAATCCAATGGAATGAAAAAACTGTCACAGATCACAGAAAGATTACAAACATTCTATAAGAAATTAAGTAAAAGGCACAATTATGCTATCAGCTGATTTTAAGACAGTTATCATTCAATATTTAAGATGCAAAATTGATTTTACTCTCTTTTTTTCTTCCACTTTTTCTTCCAGTATCATGGAAAACTAAATAAGTGTTCCCCTTATAAAATTGTTTGCTTTTGAATTAATTGTAAATATAAGGTATCCTAATTTCACTTTTACTTTTAAAACGGGACCTAATTTTTATTACAACCAATAAAAATATTTAAAAGGCCAAAAAATATTATTAAAAGTAATAAAAGTAGTAGCAAATCTTCTAAACGAAAATAAAACTTAATAAGTTTTTTATTAATAAAAAAACTATTTTGTAAGAAATAAATTATTTTACAATTTTTTTTTTTACTTTTTTCGGTTAAACTAGTAATAACAGTAAGTGTAGTATAAAAAATAATTTACTACATATTTACACTTTATTTAATATTTCTACTAAATATTGACAGCACATTTTATTTCACGATCGATATTGATTGCTGATGATGTACCTCATGTATAGTAAAAACACTAGTTTATTATAATTATTATCCTCTGAAGAGAACAACAAATATGTCGTTCAAAACATTAAAGTTTTTAAATAAAGTGTAAATATTTGTTTACCTTATTTAAATTCTTTTCACAGTGTGATCATTAATATTATTATTATAAATATTATAAAGATTACTTAATTAATAGTCATACATAAAAGGTCTCTTAAATGTAATAAAGCAAATTTAAATGGCTGTAAATTTTTGTGTAAAAGAGTGTAAGTTGCAAAGGCAAAAGAAAATATCATTGGGTATGTAAAAGGTCCTGGAAAATCTGTGACATAGATCTTGGGGTTGAAGAAAGTTAAATGATACTAATGGTATAATGCATGTCAAGTTTAGGATGGCTGAAAATAAAAGAAATGAGTCAATTGATCATCATTACATCTTATTAAATGATTAATAATAAAATAAAATAGTATACGCCTCATTTACTTAGCTTGGATGTTTTCATGCAGATTCGTGTCAAAAGCAGGAGATCATAAATATGGTAAAAAGTTGTCGGAAGAGCCAGACTCAGGTAAACCAGCTTCGCCGATACAATTTTGATCTATCACCACGGTACTTATCCATCATGTACTTCTTTATATAGGTTCTTATAGACTTATTCTCTTCTATGGTCCAAGCAGTTTTACGAGTCCCAACTATGTACTGGTTTGGATCAGCTCCATTTTCGAGTAAAAACTTGACAATCTCCCAATTCTTCTCCATTACAGCGATGTGCAAAACTGTGCGCCCCGAATCATCAGGAGCTTCGAGCGTGTCTGGACATAATCTTAAGAGTACATTTATAGTTTGCAGATTTTTCGCGAAATGTATGGGCAAGGTCTTGTCCTCCTCGCTGTACGGTGATTTTGGATTCAGACCATGTTGAACAAGAAAAGCGATCAAGTCAGCGTATCCCATGCAAGCCGCTTGATGTAAGAATTTATTTTTCGGGTTTTTTTTTATTAAGTCTGAGATTTTATCGGCAAACTGAGAATATTCCTCTATTAGGTCTGAAAATGACATTACTGAAAATTTTTCTACTTGAAATTTTGAAAGAGGTGAGTTTAAAGGTTAATTAAAAAATGGAAATAATAAAATATAAACAAACGTTGCCACCTTTGCTGGTCACTTAAAACCACATTCACTTTCTAGAAGAAAATATAATAGGTTAATTTTTAATGAAAAAATAAGATACTGACCATTCTCATAAATACAACGAATAGCACATAAAGACATGGCTTGGAAATTTCGTTTCCTACTTAATCAGATTCATTCGTCTACCGTTTGCCTGCATATATAACCTCTTTTCATTGCAAACTTCCGGAAAATAAATTGGAGTGAATAGCTTTTCTACGTCATTGCATGAGTACGCGGTTTTTCCGACTTGGCGTAATGACGATAAAAAATTAAAATTCATACAGCAGGTTGAATGATTTAGTAATGGAAGAAAATTTATGGAGAGCTTTTCACGAGTTGAATTGTACTAATGAGCAGAAAACGAAAAATTTTAAAAACGGAATCGTTGAACTTTTAATCATTTGGACTAGTGGAATTTTTAATCTACAAGATAAATCTTGCAATTACTCGAGAAAGTAGCATTTAATAATAATTTATAAAATATTTAGATATCCATCTTAGTCTCGTAAAAATTATTTTATTTCAGCGCAACCCCTTAAGCCTTGTCTCAAGAATAAAAGCCTTAGCAAAAGCAAGCTTATTTCGTCGATTCGGTATCTCCTCAATCGCCAGCGATCGCGACAGCCGTCCGTCAATCTCCGGAATTTTCGCTCGCTTTCGCTCGCTTAAACCGCGACAAACAATATACATCGAGAGTAAGCAAAAGAGAGAAGGAAGGAGAGGAGAGAGTGGCATTAGCAAGATGAAAATTTAATTTTCCAGGCAACGCGGGGCTGAAGTCTAACGATCTGCGGTAGTCCAGGAGACGTCGGCGCTCTCGAGCCTCTCCTCCTTAAAGTTTCCCGTCGCGCTTTATCTTCGGCCCACCGCAATCTAGCTTGCCACCTCTCCCCGTCCGCTTGCACCCCCGAACCGACGCTCCCTGCCAGTCTGCTGCTGGGGCAATCGGACGGGGGCTCCCTTCTTTTTAGACTCTCGCGGCAACCGCAGTCGACGCTTTCGAAAACCCTGTTTTACTGCTTTCCGATATTGATAAACAAACGTTGCTAAGCAAAAAATTGGGACTCGTCAAGCCTTAGATTTTTTCACGATCGTGCTTAGCATAAATATGCCATTGACAGATGGTGAATAGGCTTTTTCCTCTACGCGTAATATTTCCCCTACACAATTTTTGCGCTTTCAGTTTTTCACCCTCTGAAATACATTTTATTTCATCCTCCATGTATTATGTGGGAATATATATATATAAAGTAAAATCTTTGAGGTTCGGTATAGTGAAATAAGATTGGTTTCTATTAAGAATGCAAGTCATGTACTTGTGTGATTTACGCCAAAGCCTCAATGAAATTTTCTTCTAAATCAACAGTCTTTCAAAATTTAGTATTGCAGTTTTCTAGTTAAAAAATTTCATTCCACTAGCTTTTTCAGTCAGTAATTATATGAATGTTTGCCATGTTCCAAGCAACGAAAAATTTGTTCATTAATTCCTGCTTGCAACCTGGGCGTAAATATTTAATAATGATGCGCCCGTTTGATTTCCAGTATATAAATATCTGTGCATATTTGTCCAGTAATTCCTGCAACTTCATAACGGCTCTGAAATGACCACTTTTATTTGCCTACGTGCATAATGCGCAAATTAGCCAGTGCCTTATTACGCGAGCTTCAAGCGCTTTAGATTCTCTTTACCTGAGTTTACAAATAAATCTTTACCCCGCTCCCTCTGGCACCCCCCGCTTTGCCCCCCCCCCCCCTCTCTCTCTCGCTCCGCGTCGCGTTCGCTTGCAAATGTAAAGCCTTGTCTGTATGCGCAAAGGGTCGGTGATGAGCGATGCCATCTCGTTCGCGCTAGACTCAACCACGTTATTACTATACCGCGGTGAAATGTAATTTCCGGCTGGTCGTGGTTCGTTGTTGCCTCTCCGCTGTCTCTCTCGCCACCCTCTCGCTCCGCACTTTGTCTCACTGTGTCACTTTTCGTCTTTCTCTCTGCACTTAATTTTCCTACTGTCTGTAATCTATTCTCCTGCAATTTTGCGCAGTGAATTTGTCAAGATTAACAAATTTATCCTCTCTTCTTGCTTCACTCTTTTTTTTCGGAATTTCGAACGAGCTGCCTGCAATTAAATCCAAACTTTAATTCTCTTTCGTTGTTGGGTTTTAGCGAAAAAGCAAAATTCCGCTTTTAATACCCTGAAGCCGCAATAGACCGACAGCAAGTTTATCTCGAGGCAACACATTCTAAAATTCCGCGCTCAGGGGAGCAGAGTACCGATAATACGCCGTATTCCTTTGAGTTCGCTTCCTCTATTCGGCGGTTCCCATCTCCGATTCTCGCGACTCGCTGGTCGATTGCGAGCTCGATCTCATTGCCTTCGGGGGTACACAGGGAGAGAGAGAGAGAGAGAGAGAGAGAGGATGTAACCCCCAGCGCAGGACGCGATCAAGGCTGGCCGACGGTCTATCGGCTATTAATCACCTCGATCCTTGTTTGTTAAGTGAGACGCGCGCGCACGTACACACAAGCTCGCGGCTCCTCCGCAATATCCCGTTTGCTTTCCGGCCTCGCAGTCGATGCGCCCTGGAATTTCGATTAACGATTTTTCGACAGCTCGTTTGTTTCTTTCGCTCGTACGCTTTTGTACTTCGCGAGAGCTATGCCGTTTGAATCTTTCGAGCTGCAATGACTTTTCGGCTGGTTCAGGTAATGGAGTTCAGGGGAGTGAGATTCTAATAATTAATTTTTCAAATGATTCAGTTATCAATGGGGGTTTCACTGTTGGAGTATATATTAAAGGGGCCAATGGTAGTGATTTATTACCGCATAGCTAGGCAATAAAATACTTATATCTGGGTAACAAATACGTATTATTATTGTTTGGACTCCAGTCAAAGGAAAATAATTAGAAGCTAACTTTATGTAATTTTATTCAATTTATTTAATTGATAAAGTATTTATTAGATTGGAAGTTGTTGAAACAATAAGTATTCGTGCAAAAAATAATATAATGAATATGTTAACAAGCAACTCTTAATTATTCAGTGGTCTAATAAATTCCTTTTTACAGTAATAGCTCAAAGATACATTTGCTCTCCCCACAGTCGGCAAGAAACACCGCACGTTGAATTTTTAAAAGCAACAGGAGGAATCTACAGTGGTCCAAAGTCGAAAATGGACTTTTCAAGGGTCTTAATAATTCATTAAAGGAAACCGTAGGCTTAGTGTCCGGGAAGAAGTGCCATTCAATATTCATTCGTGCATTCATAGCCGAGAAATATCCTACGAGAAAATGAAAATAAGACATGTAGGAAAATTTCTCGTAAAAGCAACCTTCGCATTTGTAAGATCCCAAAATTCCCTCCCCTCGCGTTTTTCGGATGCTTCTACCCGCGCACTCTCCTTCAGGATCCATTTGTTTCTATCCCGTCGGATCTTTTATTTTACTTCTTGCTACAGGCGATATTTCCTCGACACATAAACGTAGAAAACCAGGTCACATTTCGTCTAATCGTCCGCAAGGAATATATGTCTAAAAATTGTCTTCGCGCGTTTGCACGCGTCCGGGGAATTTCCCGAAAGAACCCTGGTAGCAAGTTTCCGATAACATCGCTAGAATTTAAGTAGATTTTCACGTTCTAGCTAGATTTCGCAAGAAATGCTCGCTAGAATTCCATACAAATTTCCATTCAAGGAGCATGAATTCTACCGATAATATCGGTAGACCCAGACTTATAAGTTTATTGAATAATTATTACATTCTTTATATTTTCTAGTTTTAATTTAATTTAAATATTAACTACA
>UCOM01000415.1:0-82519 GCA_900474385.1 Ormyrus pomaceus
CCTTTAAAACCCCTGTAATTAATCCAATGTTGTTACTTGTTCCGTTTGTAATTTTATCCTGAATGAGATAAAAATAGTTTTTTTGTATCTGATATATTTGCCTTACGTTTCCGCATGTCTGTGAGTTGAACCTTCGATTTCGTCTGAGTCGATTAGTATTACTTTTCCATTAGTAGTTAGTTGCA
The DNA here is from genome assembly GCA_900474385.1 of Ormyrus pomaceus. NCBI lineage: Eukaryota > Metazoa > Arthropoda > Insecta > Hymenoptera > Ormyridae > Ormyrus > Ormyrus pomaceus. The sequence continues at coordinate 186 of UCOM01000415.1, forward strand.
TTCCTTACATTTACTTTGTTTAAAATTTTCAATAGTGAAACCAGAAGAGGAAAGTACAGAGGATTTAATTGAAATTAAACAAAGGCTTGAAAACACCATAGGCCCTGAAGAATTACAACAGAGAATGAGTCAAGCAAGAATAAGACCTTCAGGTAGCATAAGTGAATCTGGATCTATCGCAGATAGAAAATCTTTAAATGGCTCTTTACACAGGTAAATTAAATAAAATTTGTTTGCAGTTCAGTTTAAGTCTTAGTTCTTGCATTACTTCATTAAATCTCCTTCATTTTAGGCAACATTCTACCGACAGTCAACAGTCAGCAAGTCCTTTAAGAAGCAATAGCTTAAAAGAAAAAGAACAACCTGCATACAAAATTGGAGAGAAATTAATAGAGACTGAAAAAGCTGAAACAGGAAGTGTATGTATAAACTATTCAAATTTGGTTTTAGTTTTGCTTTATATTCTAAAATAGTTCTTCATAATTATAACTTTAATTTTTGTAGGTTAAATGGAAAGTCTATTCCCATTACTTAAGATCAATTGGATGGTTTTTGGCAATATCCACTATCGTTATGAATGCAGTTTTTCAATTTTTTAGCATCGGTTCGAATGTATGGTTAAGTTTGTGGTCAAACGATAATAGTACCATCGATGGGAAGCCTGATGTTCACAAGCGTGACATGTACCTTGGTGTATATGGTGCACTTGGTTTTGGACAAGGTATGTTTCATAAAATAATCATATTTCTAATTCATTTAATTATTTTAAATAATTTTATTTTAAAATTATTAAAAACTGCATAAAAAATACATTTTTTTGAAGGAACTTTATTATTGTTAGTTCTATTTATTTATTACTTTTTTTATTTAGTTATATTTTAAAAATTTTTAAATTGTAAAGTACAGATTATAATTTAGTTTTTCACAGTACCTGAAGTCTAAACATCAATATAATTTTACAAATATATTTCTTTGTGGGCAATAAAAATATATTTGTGTTATTTTCAAATTACAAGATAAGCTATTCAATGAACATTATCCAAATAACAAATCGTCAATAAATCATATAAATCAAAATTCATAATACATTTTTAAAAAAATAAATCCTCGCTTAAAATCCGCGTACTAAATCTTGAACAATTTTGGTTAGTATTCATTCATTCTTCGAGATAGAAAATAACTTGAGTGCTCATTTGTTAATTACATACTAATATCTCAAGCTAGGGAAAGTGTGGTTTGCTGTGTCTCCAGATAGTTTTTAGATTATTTTATAATTTTAATTTTTACAGCATAGCAATATTTTGAGAATGTCAAATTATTAGTAGAAGTATTTGAGAGATGTTTATACAGCTCGACTCATTTTTTCACAGTTCATTCGTTAGTTTTTTCAACTAATGTTTTGATTCGTGCATGACAAATCCTTCTATCAGTTATGCATATATCTGTTTCGTTACATACATAGAATAAGAGATTAGTGTATTGATCAACCCTTTATTATTGGCAATACAATTTCATTTCTCATAAAAATATTTTATTCCGTTGTTCGCTTGTGTAATTTAATCGACGAGATAATTAAATTAACGCATAAAAACTCAATATCATTCATATCGTATCATGCTATTTGTAAACAGAAATTATAAATAACTCCAAACGTAATAACAATTTAACAAAAATCTTGAAAGCAAAGCTTACTTTCAATAACTTTTAACACCATGGCTTGTAAATAAATGAGCAGCCATAGAAGTAGATATATCCCGTTTGCTGTGCCAAAGCAAATAAATAAAACCTCATGTGAACTTAATGTAAATTAAAAATAAATTTCAGCAATTTTTGTGCTTCTTGCGCAATTGGCGATGGTTATCGGCTGCCTCCGTAGCAGTTATCAGCTGCATTACAAGCTATTGTTTAGCATACTGCGATCTCCAATTGGATTCTTTGATACCACTCCATCAGGCAGAATATTAAATCGTTTTGGAAAAGACGTTGATGTTATAGACAACGTTTTACCGCCAAATATTAGAGCTTGGTTATTTTGTCTAGTTACGGTACGTGGGACTTTAATAGATCTCACATAAAGAGCACTAGTTTTAGTTGGAAAAAAAATAACTAATTTGACAAAAATATTTTCCATTCGATTAATCTTGTGCAACAGTGGTATAAGTAAATTAATTTTTTTTCTTATCAAAATTGTTCGTCAATAACTTCGCAACCGATTGACAAAGTTTTATCTCAGAATTAAAGCAATTTCGGGTATTTTCAACGTTTTTTTTAATGCATTGCACCGTACGTTCAAAGTGGGCTGTTAGTACTTTAAATTAAAACCCAATACTTTTTTCATATTGAAAACGTAAGAAGCTGAAAATAATGGTCCACCAATAAGTACGCAAAACAACGAACTCTCTTATAGGCAAGCTGATATAGTTTAGAATAGCTGGTAGAAGCGCATAAAGAATTACATCTCACAAATTTTAATTGTAAAAATTTTCAATAGAAAGGTGTGCGATACTAACTGTATTATTAATGCAAAGTGCACGCAGCAGCATTTTTTAGTCCAGCGCACAGCACGACTCACAAAAATTGATAATTTGATTACCGGAAAAACCATAATGTCAATGTACGGCAATCGTCACGTCGTTCTTTATAGTTGTAAAAATTTTAATTGTGATTAATCAATACGCACAATTCATCTTAATGAATTTTAACTTGCACTTTGAATCTTTTTTAATTGTAGCCAGGCACCATAATTCTCTTGCACATTTTACGTAAACTTTTAGGCATGGCCAATTTTCTGATGTCTTTAGCCGTGGCAAAGGGATCTATAATTGCTTCCAAAGAAATTTTCGAACACCTGATACACCACGTTCTTCGCATACCAATATCGTTTTTTGACACCACCCCTAATGGTCGTATTCTTAATCGACTTGGCAAAGACGTTGATACTGTCGATAATGTTTTACCGATGATTCTACGTACGTGGTTGGCTCAATTGTTTTCGGTATGAAATAACAACTATAATGAGCTTTCTTTTACCAACGCAAATTTAGCTTCTTTTTTAAGGAAATAGCAGGACAAATCTCTAATGAATTAAATACTACAAAACATGACTAAAAGTAGATAAGTTTTAGAAATTTGTCACTGCGTCTTGCAATCCACTCTGACTAAGCACGTACACTTAAAACATGATTAAAATCACACTACGTACACTACGTGAAATGTCTACTAAACAATTAAAAAAACAAATTCAGGAAGAAAATCGTGGTTAATTTCATATATATGCTTTTGTTCAATGTACACTTGGAATGGAGCAATCGACACACAGCTTTATTGAAAAAGGGAATAAAAAAAATTAATGTTTTTATGGAAATAAAAATTAATGTTTTATGAAAATACTCAATCTGCAAAAAAATCTAAGAACTGCTGGATGAATATTGCTTACAATTTGAAGTTGCAATGCATTCATATGAATAGCTTTCTTTGTTCGTGATCTAGTCTAATGTATTTGTTAAATTAATTTGATTATATTCTAAGAAATATCTTACGAAGTTTCGCTTAAATCTAATTGAATGTTTGTTTTGTCTAATTACATTTACTGAATGAATATTCAAATATATTCAAGTGAAAACTTAAAAGTGAAAGCAAATCAAAGCTAAATCGTTAAAAAAAATTCACATAATTCAATTTGTCTATATTTAAAAAATTTTTTTTTAAACGAAATGAAATTACGGTATTAAAATCTCCTTAAAATCGTTTAAATTCAGTATTTTTTTTATTTTTCTATTTTTTAAAACCAAGTAAGGGGTGTAGAGTCATAACGGCATTGACTGCAACTTAATCGTAATCGATACAACAATTGTTTCTCATGAAACAAATTGTCTTCGTGTTAAATTGCGCATAGCATAATTCCAGTTAATTCCAGACGCTTTAAGTTTTGATTTGTGAGAAAAGAAAATAAAGTGGGAGACACTGTGGTCTGTCTGTGGTAAATGGATTTTTGAAAAGTCAGTGTTGTGTTACAGTATTAGGCGTGGTATGTGCTTCATTGTCGGTGCAAATTGGCACCCTGAGATCATCGACCGTGATGTTTCGTGAGGCGTTAGACAACACGTTGCGTGGTCCCATGTATTTATTCGACACAGTTCCGATCGGCCGCATTCTGAGCCGATTCGGAGCTGATATAGATACCATGGATAACAGGCTTCCGATGTCACTTACACAGTGGCTTTCCTGTTTATTTAGGGTAAGCTGTCGACTGCTCGCGACTCTACTTCTTATTTTTTAATTTAAGGCCAACCTGTAATATATTTACCCTTTTATACCTTTTCTTTTCAAGCTGCGTTAAGCTTCAACGTCAATTTAACTTGGAAAAAAAGGCATTCATGACTTTGGGCTTTTAAGATTCTTGTCAGTTTTGTCGTGATCAGGGTTCGCGATTTTTTTCTCTCTCTCTCAATTAATAGCTCCGACTTCGACGCTTCGTTTTATTGCCGCGAGAGATATAGTAAACGAGGAAAAAAGGTTTATCAAGATTTGTTAACTGTTAATAGATACACAATCTTTTAATTTACGAACTTATTGACAATGATGAATCGCAGAACGTCAGAGTTCCAATTGCTCTGTGCAGTTACTTAAGGCTTTACATTTTTATGAAAGTTAAAAATAACGCGAGAAAGATGTGAGGCTTGCGTAACGCGCAAGCTCGAAATAGGCGTATTACATTCTTTTTTTTCTATTATTTTTTTTAGTATTTAAAAATCCTTGAGCGTAAAGATAATGGCGACTGCAACCCTGATTATGACACATCCTGTGGATCTTCATGAACGTAATATTACCGGCATATTCTATGAAGTTAAACACAACTACGCTAATCATCAGTTTACGATGTTAATTATCTCCATTGTTTAGTTTTAGATATAGTTAGTAAAACTAGTATTAGTGTAGTTGTTTTATAAATTTTCGAAAAATTCAAGTGCTTGTTACAACATTTTTTCAAAGCGGATTTCAACAATATTCTAAGATAAAGCTTACTAATGTTATTGGGAAAATAGAAAAACTGGGTAGAATCATTTTTTGACAATGGCATTCTTACTGTACTAACTTTTTACTTTAATGATACTTTTGGTAAAATGTGCTGGAAAAGTACCATAAATACTTCAATCAATCGATGGGTGCTTTTTAAATATAATAAATAAACAAGAACAAGAATTTTGGGTACGAGCAATGGGATGCCAAAATGTCTCTCTGATTACGAAGCATCGAGAAATTCATTGGAAACAATTAAGGACACAATTATACAACTAATGTTTAATGGTGACGATGAACTATAATAGTAGAGAAATTGCTTGTGCTTGGAAATGCCTCCCTCTATTTTTTGACACTTGCCTGCTGCCACTTGATTGCCTCCACTATTTAGTCACCCTTGTATATCTAAGTTTTTATTAACCAAAAAACTTTCCGCTGCTCGATCAGTTGATTGGATACCAATGGCATTTGCATCCTCGATATTGTATCCGACACTGATATCCAATGAGCTTCAAAACACTGTTTTTTTGTATCTTGACGATAATCTCAGCTTTGCTTTCTATTAATCACCTAACTCAGATTGGCATGCCACAGCAAACTTCACCCCCTTGCAGGACACGAAGTTAATAGTCAGCGAAATCGTCATATAGATAAGCGAAAAGCAAGCTATATATTCATGCATGATTGAGAAACCCAGCCGATTGCAACCGGCTCTGGTGAACTGGCTTTTCTCTCAATCGCCTCACGCACCCACCTTCTTCTCCATCCATCTACCCAAAAGAACCTCTCTCTCTCTGTCTCTCTCTCTCTCTCTCTCTCTCCCCTGATAAATAAACAACTAAATAAGTAAACGAAGGAGCACGAAAGTTCCACTGCTCGCGATCACACGCGTTTGTATCGCCTCGGACGCGAAGCTCTCTTCTCTTGCGAATCCAATCCGAAGGGCCACGAAGCGCCGAGAAATGGAGTGTGTGATGTTCAATGTAGCAAAACAAAAAAAAAAAAAAAACAATGAATTAGATAAAAACATGTTGATTGGAAGAAGGATTGACGAGCCTGGCACCACGTGTCTGATGTTGTTGTAGCGGTGGCGAGCTTTTTCTGTGATTTGGCTCCTCAGCTGGGCTGTTGGCTGGCCGCACGTCAGATGCACATCGTCATGCTGCGCGGAGTGATGCGCGCCCCGCTGACCTTTTTTGACACGACACCCATCGGTCGTATTATCTCCAGGTTCGCTAAAGACGTCGATGTCCTGGACACGTCTCTCCCCCAACAAATTTCCGATAGCATCTATTGTCTCTTCGAGGTAATTCTTAAACTCAGCAAGCATACAAACGACAGCAACAAAAAAAAAAAAGAAAAAAAAAAGAAACTTAAACAAAACGAGAAACCAATGACAGACTGCAGCTGTTTTATCTATGTAGTGGCCTCGCTGCGATTAGAGACAGTCTCTTGGTGCGATTTTTTTAAAAGCGCTCTTTTTTGCACTGTCTTTTGAGCCTGCTAGGAACAAGTTATGCACTAACTTTTTTCTAGCAGGGCCTGTTTTTTTTTTTTTTTTTTTTTTTTTTTAATGTAGAGATGCTTATTTTGATTTAATGTTTTCTGTAACTTGAAAGCGACAAGGATTTTGTTTTTATGCACAATTTTTAGTTTTATGTTGTCTTTCATGAAAATTCTTAAGTTTTAGGTTTATCGTAAAGGTACTATTGAAGTTTTGAGTGTTTGGTTTACGTTTTCAATTTTTGTCAGTTTTATTTGCGCTTTTTCAGTTTTAAGATGTTCTGTGCACGTTTGATTATATTTTGGCGTTCGAAATACGAGTGTCATCGACAAATTGTACACGATTTGTTAGCATTACATATTTCTATAAACGTGGTTTTTCCATGTTGCAAAGAACGTTTAAATAAGAATCAGTAATTGTATAATTGTGTCCATCATATTGGTTTTCCTTGTGTGTAAGCAGTATTTTAATGTCTTTTAAGAGTGTGTATGTACATATTATATATATATAAATATATCAAGAAACCATTTGTTCGTTACAAGCACTGACTCTGACAAGTACATGTTGGTGGGCCGGCGAAATTATCAGTTGTAAATACATGTTGCCTTTTTTTGGGAAGATACCTTATTCATTCATTCATTTTTACACAATTTTTGAGGCAAAGAGCATGATATTTTCTTTCAAGTTGCTTTGAAGCTTATCTCACTGTTTCATCTTAGCTCGTTAAAGGGAATATTGTTCCTCAAGGTACTTGCGTATAACGTACCGATATTTAAATCTGACAAGAGCCATTATCGACTCGCATAACTGTGCAAAGCTGTCTCGTCAATTTCAAAATATTTGTGCCGCAAACGAGGTGAAGGAACGCTGCGATGCTCTTGTTACATTTGAATATCGGTATATACCATGAGAATTAGTTATCATGCATAAAAATGTCATGGATCATCGCGTATGCTTCTTTAGTTGTATGGATTATTATTTTTGATAGTTTAATTGTTATTTAATTATTCAACGTAATCGTTCCCTTTAGAATGAGAATGAAACTGTCATTATGAATACTTTGTTCTTTTTTTTTTTTTTAATCATTGATCTGTTTTGTCCTTATCCATGATAATCTACTCCATGGCTTCAACATTTAATTCAACATGTAAAAATAACTTTTGATGGTATAAAAATAATGAAATATAAAGAGTTCACACGAAAGTGAGGATCAAGATGTCAATGACATTCGAACCCTGTAAATTCATGTTTGCTTTTTTACTTGATCATTCTATTTTTCTTTTTTTTTTTTTACACTTTTGTATAATTGCTTCGCAATTGACCCAACCTACGGAGGAAAGAATTAAAGAACCACGATTATTCTTGAGGAGCGAGGATCTCTTTAATGTGTCTGTTTACTTTAGAGCACGTTGGGTGATTTGACGAAAGTCAAGAAGGAATTTATAGAACCGCGAGTCACGCAACTGTTCTTTTCCTCGCTTCAACCCTTTGCGGCGTGCCAATCGATATATCGATCACCTATCTGGACATAAATTTCTTTTTCTTTGCATTTCACTTAGCTGGGGAGGTTCGAGCAAACTTGCGCGCAAATTTAAGTTTCACAAATAAAGAATGAAAAATTGCCGGATCACCCGAGAAAACACTAGCCGCAAAGGGTTAGGAGGGGCAGCGGGGGTACTTTCAGTTTTAAAGCAAAATTCGTGTTTCAGGTAATCGCAACCCTCTTCGTCATCAGTTACAGTACACCAATTTTCACAGCCGTAATAGTGCCCGTAGGGTTAATTTATTACTTTATCCAACGCTTCTACGTCGCTACCTCGAGGCAGCTGAAGCGGCTCGAGTCCGTTTCGAGGTCGCCGATTTACTCGCACTTCGGTGAATCGGTCACCGGAGCGCAGACCATTAGGGCCTACGGGGTGCAGGACAGATTCATTAAGGAATCTGAGAGTAGAGTCGATTTCAATCAAGTCTGTTACTATCCCAGTATCATTGCCAACAGGTATCAATCTCCGTTTTATTTCAAAAACTAGGGTTTTATTAAGGTTCGAAGCGTTTTTTTATTGCATTGCTTTTTTCGTTCTCGCTTCATTTTAAGAGATCGATAAGCAATTGCTTTGAGTAAAGGCTTTTTTCATTTATTGAAGAATCTTTTTAAAATACCCATCTTTTTCTTATCGAATATAAGAAAATTAATTTTTAACCGTTAGAGGACGGAAGTGGTCGATATTTCGACGACCTGTCAGATCGGGGACGTACAATGAGTTATTTGTTAATAATATGGATAAATTTTGGGTCTAAAAAAAGTCGATTTGAACAAAAATTTCCCCGTCCTCTAAAGGTTAAACGACAATTTGAAAAAAAAAAATATATAATTAATACTAATCACTATTCGTCTGGTTTCGGTAGATGGCTGGCAATAAGACTCGAGATGGTAGGAAATTTTATAATCTTCTTTGCCGCACTGTTTGCCGTACTCGGTAGAGATACTATGAGCGCTGGACTCGTAGGATTATCAATAAGTTACGCCTTGCAAGTAAGCCGAACATTTTCGTAAAAGGAACACTCGACGGAATTGATTTAGAAATTAAAAAAAAAAACTTCTGTTACAGATAACGCAAACCTTAAATTGGCTGGTGCGAATGACGTCGGACGTAGAGACAAATATCGTCGCCGTCGAGAGGATAAAGGAGTACGGCGAGACGCCGCAAGAGGCTGCGTGGGATGTACCTGAAAACGATCCAGCCAAAGAATGGCCGTCGCGAGGAAGCGTCGAATTCAACGACTTCAAAGTCCGCTACAGGGAAGGACTCGATCTCGTCCTCAATGGCCTGACCTTCACAGTAAACGGCGGTGAGAAAATCGGTATCGTCGGTCGAACTGGCGCTGGCAAGTCGTCACTCACTCTCGCGCTCTTCCGCATTATCGAGGCTGCTGGCGGAAAAATTCTCATCGACAACGTTGACATTGCCAAGCTGGGTCTTCATACACTTAGATCTAGATTGACCATCATACCGCAGGACCCCGTACTTTTCTCCGGTAGCTTGAGGATTAACTTAGATCCGTTCAATAAGTGCTCGGACGATGACTTGTGGAGAGCACTAGCTCACGCACATCTTAAAGAATTTGTTAAATGTGAGTAGGGCACTTATTTTTTTTAAGAAAATTTTAATGAAATACGATTGTTAAATCATTTTTAGAAAGTCGATGATACTCGATAGTTAAAAAATTTATTTTTTACAGCTTTGCCAAATGGCTTAATGCATGAAGTAACCGAAGGAGGAGATAACTTAAGCGTCGGCCAAAGACAATTAATATGCTTAGCAAGAGCGTTGCTGAGAAAAACGAAAGTTTTAATTTTGGATGAAGCTACAGCTGCTGTTGATCTTGAAACCGATGACCTCATTCAAAGGACAATCCGCGAAGAATTTAAAGATTGTACAGTTCTTACTATTGCTCATAGACTTAATACTATTCTGGATTCAGACAGGTACAATTTAAATTCCAATTACTATTTCATTTAGCAAAATCTACAATCAACTGTTTTATAAATTATAATTCTTTTAATTATCTAGGGTTATCGTCTTAGATAAAGGTTCAATCGTTGAATATGATTCTCCAGACACCTTGCTCCAAAAACCTGAAAGCTCTTTCTACAGCATGGCTAAGGATGCAGGATTAACGTTATAATAATATTTTCCCATAGATTTCGTCAATTAACGATTATACAATCTTGCCTGGGTATTGTTGATTCTATAGTTGATCTGCCCTATGTTATTCTTCATAAACTTAAAGATTTAAAAGTGACTTAATTTTTGATTTTTCAAAAATTCGATAAATTATGTTTACAATCATGTCTCGTCTCGTTAAAGTAGTGTTTTCATAGGTTCGCTTAATGTATGTACGTAAATCAAGTCATTTTAACTACTGCCAATTTGAAGCAAATTATTGTATTATTGTTGTTAATGCAAGTAGATGTATTGCGCACGAATTATCTAAGAATACTTTATCAAAAAAATGCTTGAAAACTCTGTAATGTAACTTTTTTAATACTCTTTTTTAGTTAATAGTAATGTTAGTATTTTTCTATTAATTAAATTTTACGTATTTAAAATCAGAGTTTTAAGTTGTAGTTTTCAAAAGGTTATAGTTTAAATTTCTATGTTATTTTAATCATTTGTAAAGTCAATGCAATGATTGAAAGGTGACTATTGAAAAGCAAAATCTACAGCGTAATTATAAAACAATAGTATTATATCTTTTTGCACTTACATTGCAATATTATTTGTAAACATTGTTAAATCTAACCAAGTTTTAATTCTTGGTTAATTATCTATAATTTTGTGCTCAATCCCAATGCAATGTTTAAAATATATTTTTTATACTTTTAAGATTGGGCCTAATAAATAAGCGGTACTTAAGTTATTGCACTTAACTTTTTAAGGAACATACAGGATGTCAAAGGTCTTATACTTCGTACAACGTTTTTCATATAATTGGAAAAACTGTAAAGTCGCATCACAATATCATCTACTTAATTTATTTAACTGTTAGATTATACCAAGATACTTTTTCTGTTTTGCCTATATTAAGACATTTATTTTACTTGACAAATGTGATTACTAACACGAAAAAAGTGGCCAAATTCTTATACTTCAAAATAATTTTCAAGAAATACATTTTACAATGGTAAAATGGAGTAATTCAACTAGTTTCCGAAAAATTAAAAATGTCAGACCTAACTTTATAATTTTAATAAAAAATAAGGTTTCCTTTATATTTAATAAATATCTTAGCCGCTGAAGGATAACTTAATCTTCCGATAAAGTTGAATTCCAATGAAAATGTAAGAAAATAATACACATGTATTTACGATATAATTTTACAAAAATTTAATTTAATACTTTTATAACTTTTCAAGGTTATTGATTTCTTGAGTCATTTTTTAAAAATTAATTTTCGTTGGGATTCTTCTTTTAATATTCAAGTTTTTTCTTGCTATCCATACTTATTATTGCACAATTTTAGCAATAAATTAAAATTATTATTCAAAGCATAGTGCAAATTTATACGAAGAATCTTCTAAATAATTATTTGATTGGTTAATGTAGAAGACAGTAGTTACTTAATAGTAATAATAAGTGCGTTGCCTACGATAACGCAAATATTTTAGCATTGAAAAGGATTACTATTCAATGTATACAATGTTATGTACTTGTGTTAATTTTCGATTGTGTTAATATAACAAAATGTTGAGAAATGAATGAAAAAGATAAAGGCTGTAGAGATTATTTTAAAACTACGAGAAAACGAGATTAAAGTTAAACGAAAGCAATGATTTTTTCAACATGTACCAGTAGTGGTATAAGCTCCATTCAGGATTTTATCGATGGTTCAAGAAACTCCGTAAAGTTGATTAATTTAACAAGAGTATTTCGAAGAGATTCGTGTTCTCTTCGCTCATAATTATTTAATACCGCGTTAACGTACCGTCTGTAAAATCCTGCGCTGTACATATCCCTACTCTTTTATGATCAAAAGAAAGTTTAAACTTTGAAAGTGAGATATAAGAAACCGTACAATATCTGCTAAAGTTGAAACAAAAAGTAATTTATCAAGAGCTATAGATTAAAATAGTATTTGTTCTTGTTGAAATATCAAAACTATTAAACAATCAATTAAAAAAAAATGGCACTTTTTGTAAATAATGCTTCCAAGTTTAAACTTTGTTATAGCGAGCGATTTGTAATCGTCTAGCATTTTAATACTGTAAAATAGTGGACATCTTATTTTCATCAAACTCTATAATAAAGAAATAAATAAATAACGTAAGCATTGGACAATGTGAAACTGAATGTGTATGATAACAGAGGTGTTGAAAAAATCAAACGCAAACAGGTTGCGAATATCACACGCATACAGCATTACGTGCGTATATGGGATAAGTGCCTTTTTGTAAGAATGATAAACGAATGCTAGATGTTTACGGTACTCTACGGTGCTGTGCATATGTATATTACAAAAAAAAAGATTAAGGGAGCTTAGACGGTAGCGTCGACGACGAAAAATAACTTTACGTACTAGCAAACCTTGTCGTTTCAATTGAATACTTGAATTTTTAATTTGAACCATACATTCCTTAAGTAATCAGTTACTATATTTTTTGTGGCCTTGTATACATAAAAAATAATCTAGTTTGCAAAGTTTTGCGCCTTTTTACTTTTTGGCATTCTGTCGTTATGTATTAAATAAATAATCTTCGAACAGAAATAAGTATGTGAAGCGCTAAACAGCGAAAAAATGAAGGCGAATAAAGTACGCTTTGTTCTTTAAATGTTTTTTTGTCCTTTACACTAACAGAGCAACTTTTATTACGGCCTTAGAGCATTGTAAAATTAATATTTAAATATTTATTACTTTGAAAATGATGCTAATAAATTTGAGGTCAAAATCTAAGTACCTAAAAATTATTTTTTTAATTCCTATTATCAAAACAATTTAAATTTAATGATAGTTACGTAGTTACGTTAAAGAATGTATTTAACCACATTTGAAGGAAAATTATTAAATTCCGTGTGTAAAACACCATTTATCGTACGCAAGCGTATGCTGAGTTTGTCGGGCGCTAAACTTGCCCTTTTTCGAGAATCATTTTTCGTACTTATATCAAAAAGGACTATTTCCACAGGGTACTATGCTTATAAATTAAGAGGATATATAAACTAAAAGGAATACTTTGGATATATTTTTTTTTCCCAAATTATTATTTTCTCTCTTTACGCCGAGTTACGTTTTTTCTTACTACAAGTTCACTCAAGGAATATGTTCTAAAGCTAACTTAAATTTATTTCAAATTTTCTTTCACAATATTTTTATGTTTTCTTCAAATGTTTTAACCAATCACCGTCTTTGCCTCTATTCTAAGCTAAGTATATCTGAACCAATGAACGCCTTTGTTATGTTTTTCCCTTCATCCCCAATTTGAGGTTATAGGTTCAAATACCGGTTAACGTTTGGGTTCTGTGGCGGTTACTTTCGCGGTGATGAAGTAAAACTTTTGTCTAAATTGTTGATCGAGAAGGTCAATCAGCTTAAAATTATTATTGTTTATTTCAAGATTAAATGTTATTTAAGTTTAAAAAAATTTTAATTCGTCTTTAAAGTTCTTATTTTCTTCGTTGACTAAAAAGTTTTTGACTTTGTTATTAAATAGAACGAAACGTTTAGAATTACAGTAACGGTTTCACTATTTTCCTTAAAAAATGGCTGGATTATTTAATGTTTTTAATGAAGCAAATAGCAGTGTTTCTGTATCTGCAAAACAAGGTAACTGATTAATTATTTAAATCAATGTTTATATAAAATTATTGTTAATATATCAAATTTTTAAATATACTTTAAAAATATAAATAGGAAAAGAAAATACATTTTCATCATCAAGATTGAAATCTGTTGGGAATGTTGGTTTAACATCAGCCAAATCCTTTGTGCAGCAACAAAGCAAACCTAAAGGTCTTTCCATTCGTTCAAAATCAGATCTTAATGTTTATTCTTCGAGTCATCTTGGACCTAAAAAAATTGTTTCCAAAAATTGTTTAAAAATTGAAAATAAACAGGCTATCACTAATAAACTATCTCCAAAGAAAATGAAAACACCAAAGGTATTTTTGTTTAACAGCTGTTAATAATTTATTAATCTATATTTATTAGTAATTTATACTCGATATAAATAAAAATTTTTATATTTGTATAAGTTGACAAATATATTTTACTTATGTAGAATAAATTTGACAATATTTCTACAAAAAAATTGTCACCCAAGGTATTATCTCCAATTATGCAGAATGTCATGGATGATTTTGTATTCAAAAAACCAGTGACTCCTAAGGAATCTAAAAAATTAATAAGTTGTCCTCCACCAGAGAATTTGGCTTATGATTTTGATCATTTTAAATACATGGGTAAGATTATTTTATTTTTTTTACTGTAATTAAAATATTACATAAAATTATTCTTATAAATTATAGAAGAAGAAGTAAAAAACATGTTTGAAGAAGAACGAGAATTACTCAAGTCTGCATACAAAAAGGATGATTCAATAATATCTCTTGAAGATGAAGGTTTCATTTCCGGTATAATTACTTTTGATAAACATTATAATTCTTATAGGTTTTGCATTAATTCATGTTGCTTTCTTTACTTAATTTAGATCCTGAAGTAGATTCACTTGACTTTCGAACTTTATCACCTTTACCAGAGTGGTCACTTACAAATGAGATTGACTTACCAGAAATTTCAGATTGCGAGGACTAAGTCTATAAGTACATTTTAGCGAATTTAAATAATTAATAAGATTAAGTTATATTTATCTGTAACAATTTTCTTACAAGTACTTTGAAAAAATATTATTAATACATTGCATTTTTTTGTTACTAAAGAGTAACAAGAAACATGCAATGTATTAATAATATTTTTTCAGAAGTGATAACTTAGAATTTAATGCAATATATTTGTACCTAAATCAGAATTTAATTTTTATTTTTGCATATATTAATTAAAACAAAAATAGTAAGAAACTTTGTACAAATTTCACCAAATTCAAAATCAATTATTTTAATGTTATTTTAAAACAAAAACCAAGTAGATCAATAAATTCTTAACAATATAAATTTTTTAGCTAATTTATGAAATTTAAATAAATTTTGTAACTTGGTTAATATAAACAAATAAAAATGTAAAATGTTTTTAGATGTATAATATAATAATTTATATGCATTTATAATATGTAAATAAAAACAAAAAAAAGATTATATTTATAAAAAAAATGAGCATGAATTATTTTAAAATGCCTGACTTCAAAGTAGTATTTTATTTGATTATTTATAAATTTTTAAATAAATAAATAAATAAAAATGAGTCACCCAAAAATTAATATTACTAATAAAGTAATAACCATAATAGCTGGTGTTACACAAGATAATGATTTCAGCAATGCATGTTTCATTGCTGACAACTTATCTACAATATTACCAAATTTTGATGTAAAAAAAATTGTTAAAACATCACATGATTGGCAAGTAATAAAAATTTTAAATTATATTACAAGAATACATATTCTCTAGTTCATTTATTATGTTTATAAAAAATTGCCAAACATTACTGAAATTAATATTTTTATGTTAAAAGAAAATTTTTCAAAGAAAATAAATTAATGGACTAGAATATTTAAATAAATTATTTTTTATGCATGTATTAAAAATTTGTTTAGGGTTGGTTAGCATGTAAATGTAATTCGTATGGATGGCTTCATGATAAATGTCCTTTAATATGGCGTGAAACAGGAACATGTGGTGGATCTCCTACCTTCATAGGAGGATTATCAGAATTTAAAAGTTTCATAAATTATTATTACGGAATCGAAGTAGCAATTTCTGAGATTGAACAATATGCTTTAAATTTAGATTATTCTCTAGTATGTAATTTTATATAAATGTTTTACAAAACTTCAAACTCAAAACTTAAGTATTTGTCTCCATTATTTTCCTAGGCACAAGAGCTTAAATTGAGAAAAAAGAGAGACATTCCTAAATCAAATGCTTTTTATGTAACAATAACAGGTGCCGGACGATCTGTAGTTCCTGACCTTGTAGCCCAATTAGCAACAATGAAAGAAATTAGTGAAAATGGTGTTGTAATTAATCTTTATGATACACCTGGGCACTTTTTCAAAATTAAAGATATTATAAAAGATGCAGCAGCTATTGGTGGTAATCTAAATGCAATAAATAGTATAGAAAACTTGTCTGATGGTCTTAGCCCATGTAATGTTTTGATAATTGTAGATAATATAATCAGGTTTCTTTAAATTTTCTTGTAAGTTATACTTATGAAACATTATTCTTTACTATGAAAAAATTTTATTTTTACTTTAGAGAAGAGCATCAAAGTATTGAGCTCTGGTTAGATAAAAATTATGAAGCCACTAGAGAAATAGCTGAACAGATTAATATTTATGCACCTTCAGACCTGAAAGTTTTTTTCTGCTCTAGTGGTCCTACATGTTTTTGTGCAAATGTATTAGCTAAAGAAGCTACAAAACTAAATAAAAATAATATTGTTGCTGTAAGTGCACACTACGGTTTAGAAATGTTATATGGTTTTATTAAATCTTTGAATCTTAGCCTCAAAGGAATTGGTTGCCCTCCAGTGTGGGGATATTTAGGTATTAATTTATTACTTTTAATGTAAATCTATCTTTAATTCAATTGTTATTTTATAAAATTTTTCAGGTATAAGCCAATATATTGATATCGATCATACTGTTCAAAGAGCTTCCATTTATGTACCTAATAAAAGAGCAATAGATGGTCCTCCAAATTCAACTCTTCCATTAGGATTGAGATATAAACAATTCAGATGGATGTTATATCTAACACATGATACAAGTCCTTATGAAATTTTTTATGATCAAAAGGTTTTGTTACTAAAGATTTATATAACATTTATTATATTATAAATTATAATTATTTTTTTCAATAGGCTTTGTGTTTATATCAAGTTGGTCGAACTGAAGATTTTCAAAAATGCAAAGCAATTTGTGATCTTTTGAAATTTTGGTATCAAAAGGAAGAAGCAGGAATCGGAGATGAAATATATACATTAGGAATTTGCTCTGATGGTATTTATTATTGTGTTTTATAATTTAACATTTTAAATAGAGAAATAATATGTATTACATGAAATAAAAAAATTATGTATTGAAATTTTTATAGGTTCATTCAACATTCCAAAAGGTGTATATTTCTCACAACCTGTGTACCTAAAAATTCTTGAAGATAATTCACGAATATGGGTACCTTGCCTCGAATTCCCAATGCCAAAACGCGAAAATTCAATAATCATAAACAATTGTGCAGAAGTTGCGAAATTAATTTTGGATCAGAGGGGCCTACTTGATTAAACAAAAAGAAACATTTAAAAATTCCGCGCAAATTCGAACAGCGCCCTATATTTAACCTAAAATTTTATATTTACTTTATAAATACGAGAACGCAGTTCCTTGACGTTTGTTTACTGTACCAGAAAAAATAATACTGAATTATTGTACCATTATCGATTAAAATCGTCAAATTAAAGCTTATGTTACAATTACAAGTTATAGTTAATTATTCTTTTTAATTTTAGTGGCAAAATAAATAAATTTTACTATCAATTACTAAAAATACATTTTAAAATACTTTATAAAAAAAAATTACATGATGTCTAGTGATAGCTTAGAAATGGATCAAGAACTGGCAAAACGTTTGTTAGTTGAAGGAGGTACATTTGTTTTTCTTGATGTACCAACTGAAACAGACATTGGCATTGATATTAAGTCTTGGAAAAGTGGTGAAAATTTTAAGGGTATCAAGATGATTCCACCTGGGTTTCACTTTATTCACTATAGGTAAAATTTTCATTTAAAAAATTGAAAGATATAAATATTGATAGATTTTAATATTTTATATATTTTTTAGTGCTACTGATGAATTTGGTGAATCAGCTCCAAGAGTTGGATTTTTCCATAATTTTAATCAATCAGAATTTCTTGTTAAAAGATGGGATCCAAAATTAGAAGACATCAGTCCTGAATGTAATTTAAATATAAATTGATATTTTTCAATATGAGAAAGTAAGTTTTATAAATATATTTTTTTATAGCTGCTCCTGCAGAAACAGTACAAACATTAAAAGATAATTTAAAAGAACTGGATAAATACTTAGGTGCATACCCTTATGATATGTGGAAACAATGGAAAGATCTTACAAGTAATATAAATAATTATATTACAGAAAGATGTTCTCCAGAATGTGGGTATGTTTCAAGTTAGTTTAATTAATCTGAGTTAATGATTAGATGCTAAATATTAAAATATTTAAAAATATATTTTAGATACGTTCGTTCTGCATTAGAGTTAATTAATTTTGATGATGCCTCCAGACCAAGAGGGGCTGAAACTAGCAGAAAAAGAAAACGTGTTGGTCTTACAGTTGAGGAAAAAGAAAAAGAGTTATTACCAGATCTTAAACCTAAACCTGGAACAGAGCTTAGGTTAACAGAATTACCACAAAAATTTTATCCTGACAATGCAACACCAGCAGAAATCACTATGCATTCACTTGATACAAGTTATGCTTTAAATTCGATGCTTGACAAATTAAAAGAGTAATTATGTCTTTCTAAAGTATCTCATTTCACTTTTAAAACGAAAATTTTAATTAATATAAAATTGTATTTTTTAGTCCGATAGAAATTATTGGTGAACTACAATTATCATTTATATGTTTCTTAGTTGGTCAAAGTTTGGAAGCTTTTGAACATTGGAAAGGACTTGTTTCTCTGATCTGTAAAGCAGATTCATTAATACCCTTGCGAAGAGCTATGTATGCAGAATTCTTAAAAGTATTAGAAATACAATTGTCCTATGTTCCAGAAGAAGTTCTCTGTGATATTGTTGCAAGTAATAATTTTGTGTATCAAAATTTACGAAAACTGTTTGCCAACATAGAAGTAAACAGTGAAATTGATGATCGCTTGAAATCCTTAGCTATAAGGATGAAAGGAAGGCTAACAAAAAAATTTTTATGGGATTTTAAACATTTGCAGCAAGAAGAAGATGATGAAGCACCGGTAGTGGTATCATTAGATTAGATTAATTAAAAAAGCCATACAAATCGTTACGTGATTAATATAAGATAAATCTTAAAAATTAATTTTTTTTATTTGACATGATTTATTTTATAAAAATACATTATAAATAAAAAAATATTAATAATTAATTTAAATTGTACAAAATATTTTTTTAAATTATAAATTAATTTATTTATGTATTATATATCAAACGAATATTGTACTTTGCGTATTTTTTAATAAATTATATTTAATTTAAGAAAATAAAAAGCAAAAAATGTTTCCGCCCGGGATCGAACCGGGGACCTTCCGCGTGTTAGGCGGATGTGATAACCACTACACCACGGAAACGTGTGTGATCTTGAGTAGAAACGGATTTAAGGGGAAAATGAGGGCCTCAACAGGCACCTGAGAATGATTCTAAGGTCCTTCAAAGGTATTCTCAGGTGGTAATGGGGGCAAGTTAAGGGCGCGTCTTATCAGACGAGTAGGAAAAATTTTCTACTCGGGATTTTAAAAGCAGAAAACAGTTCTGGTTATGTGACGTCATGTAGCTATATCTTTACCAATGCGGGGTATTATAATTTTTTCCTAGACTCATACATTTTTTTTGTTTATTTACTTTTCAATTTAAATTATTAAATTGTTTTAATTATTTAAAACAGAGAAACAGAAAAAAAGAATGATTTATGCAACCACCCGACTAGAAATGAATCAGGCAGGTCATGGGGGCTCGCGCCAGGCCTTCGTAAGGCACTTCGAGTGATCCATATAGTCCGGGAGCCAGCTGGCATTTTGAGTGACATATTTAAAGAAATCTGAGATTTTCGGCTAGTGCTCATTTCGTGTTGTTAATAAACAAAGTGAACGTCAGCTAATTCTATGGTAGCGGTGGGTGTTGCCGTGGCAGCCACCCACGCACGTACAATTGTAATTAACAAAAAACAAATATGAAGAAAGCTGAGACTTTGTTTGTACGTTTATTATAATGTAAACAAACGGAAAAACGCTGCCAACCAAATTTGTATACATTGTAGTTCTATATATTGTTAATTACCAAAATTATTTTCAGAGCAATCCTCGGCGACTACCCGAAGAAGAGCTGCTGCGGACCGACGTTATCCCCCTCCTATTCGAATTTTGAGCGTCTCGTGCGCAGCGTGTGCTCCAAGGATGCAGATCAAGGCGTGATTTCTGACCAAGACAAGTGCATTGATCAAGAAGAGGTTGATGTCAAAGAAGATCACGTTCCAGACGATGATGTGCTTACAACTGAGGATTGCGATCGAGGAGACAACGACGCTTCTGTTGGAAGCGCGGCGGATGATATGCTTGGCAAAAACACGGATTCCGTAAGTAAGGAGGTATCTGAAGATCCTGTCTGCATTTTTTGTAACAAAAGTCGTAAAGAACACCAAGATCGGGAACAAGCGTTACTCAAAAGTATCCATGAGGCAGTGACTCACAAGAACAAAGTCGAGTTGAAGCTGGAGCGGATGCGGATCGAACAGTTGCAGATCAACAGGCTGCTGCTGAAGATGATTCGCAAGAGAAACGAGATGATCGAGCAGATCGACCAGTATGACACGGACTTGTAGATGCTGCTTCACGACATAGACGAGGACCGCGCAGAAGCGTCGACGATTCAGGGAATTTTCTGGAAAATTTTGATTTGGTACTCATTTTACAATTTACTTTACTGCAATTTTTTTAGAATTTACAATTTTTACAAGAATATATTTTAAAATTTACTTTCTTACGAAAGTATAAAAAGGAATCAAGTTTGAGTAGTTTCCATCTAATATTATCGAATACTTATGTAAATTTTTCAAATTAAAGGAATGAAAGTACTGAAATCCTGAAATATGAAAGAGGCAAGTTTTTTTAATAAACACTTTTTCGTACTAGATTTCGTGGCCAAATTTTATTTTACTTTGCAAAGGATCGAAAATTGAATTTACTGTAAGTCCTATTATTTCGTGTCGAAAAACCTTTTTAAAACGGTTTAAATTCATGGAAAACATTTTCAAGCATATTTTATAGGTGAAAATTATAATTATAACAGTATATAGATGTTTTATAAAAACAAGACAATTAAACGAGTATTATATAAAGACCAATTTATTATTTACAAAAATTCAAAAATATTAGGTAATCTGGCATAATATTTTTGATAATAACAAGTTGACAGTTCTGTAAAATGTACATTTGCACTTAAGGATAATTTACACTAAGCCTAAAATTTATCTACAACGTAATAATAATAAATGAGATTCATTTAGTCACAAAAGCTTGATGTAGCAATTTCGAATTATAAGTTGAATGCTTTTTCTTCGAACCTGTAAATAAATCAAAGGTAAATTATTAAAAGCACAATGTACTCTATTAATAGAAGTACAGTTGCAAACTTACGAGGCGAAGTAGTCTGCATGGTAGAACCGCCTGCATGTTCTACAGGCTTTTGTTGCGGAGGTTTTTTATTTGCATTTGGCGCAGCTGAAATTTTCACTATGCAAGTACCCGTCACCGTTTGAGGCTCCTTCAAAATATAGATTCTTCTTACATATTTTTGTCTACTGTCTGTTAAGGCTGAATTTATTATATTTTTTAACCTTAATTAATTTTGGAAATCACGACGTTTGAATGATTAAGTTTTATTTGACAAATTTCGACGTCAATAAAATTTTCAAGGAAGATTAATTGTAAAATACATAAATTTGTATTTAGCTTGATTATTAAATAAAAATTAAAAAAAAAAAAATTATAAATAAAGTTTTTCGTAAACCAATGTTTTTTTAAGAAAATATAACGTTATTGTTTAGAGTATATTTGATAATTCAATTTTGATAACTTAAATGATTTTTCAACAAAGAATAAGATGCATTTCGATTCTTGAACTTTTACTTGCTATTGGTTAAGAGGAGTAAATAAAATTAAGTTCATCTTTAAATTTATCTGAAGCAAAGAATGGCTCCATTCTTGTTTCACGTTTCTGACGCTAAAAGAAAGAGATATACGGATTTTATTATAGATTACTAAAATATAGATTAAACTACCGAATTAATACCGATTTCATATTGTTAAATGCATAATAAAGTAGTACGACCATAAAAATGTACTTACGTTAGGACGACGGTGAGGTCGGTGTGGGGGCCTCGGTCTCTAAATGAAAGAAGGGAACGTTTGAAACTACATCAAATAAGATAAATCGACAGAATAAGTGTGAAATCTTACTGCAGGTCCTGAGCTTTCGGAGTCGGCAGGTTTGTGCCGATGGCGACCGGCTGTTACTATTGTTAAAAATGAAAACAATAATACTAGAAGTATCGTAAATCTCATTTTCAAATTTTCACTCGGCTTTATTCTTCAACTTTAGAGATCGCAAAGAATGTACGAACTATAAAATTCACAGATAGACGAAAGCGATGAAATTTACGCGTTTTCTCCTCTGGTAATCCGCGAGAAACTATTGAATTTTACCGCGCTCAAACTCGTTTTATACCGATTGCAGTGAATGTAACGCGTCGGTTATTGACTAGCAATGATGGAAAATTCAGGTGCTAAGAACTTGTCCAAGTTTTACTTCCTCGTAATTATCGTTGATTATGCACGGCAAATTATTTCGTTTTTAAAGTCATGCGGTTTTCTAGATTAATCTAATGCATAGTGTCGAGCGGCGATATTTATTTCTTACATCAGTATTAATATAAATAAAAAATTCATTAATTAGCTGCAAACTTTTAATTTGTTCTAAATTTGTATTTGGGGAAATGATATTTTAATTAGGATTAATTTAACTGGACTAACGCGAAAGAGAAAGTTTCACTTGAAATATCTAAATGTTCCAATATATTTTCCAAGAAAAAGCGCAATAATTATTTTATTTCTTTTGAAAATAGTATTAAATGCGTGAACTTAATTTAAAAAATGACGGTCTCACACTAAAAGCTTGTAGATTTAATTGTCTCTAGTTTCAGATTCACCCGACTTTATTGAAATCTTTTGTGGATCGGGCCATTTGGAACATAGCCAGCCTGTGACCTTTCGCAAAAAGAGGACCTTTTTCCAGAACTTGAATTTATTAATTTAAACTATTTTTAATGGATTAAGTTTGTGGCTGAAAGAAAGCAACAAGTAGACAGATTTTAATAATCTAAGACGTAACACCTGGATATAACAACAAAATTGCAACGGTATTACTTTATTTTTTTCAATTGGTTATAAATTGGTTCTTTAAGCAACCTAATTTTTATTATTACCGAAGGGAATCTTTCGCAAAATAATGGAAAAATAGGTCGAACTGTAGCATTACACACAAAAACAAAATAACGATACAATTTATCGTTCCATTAATCTTTATTACCCTCATCACAGAACGTGAACAAAGGATATAATATGGTAAAAAAAAAAAAAAAAAAAATACATCGCACCATCCAAAATCCACTCCAATTCGTTTAATAATCGCATATTTTATTGGATCAATAATTACATGAATCTCGTATACATCCTTTTTACATTGAAAATCTCTCAGCGATTCAAGTCCCTCTCGGAATACGTGCGAGCAACCTATACGCAACTCTGCCAGCCTTTGCCAATAATCAGCGAGGAAAAAAATCTCTCAAGGCTTAACGGTGGTCGTGCTGGAGGCGGCGGCGGCGGCGGCGGCGACGGTGGAGGTGGCGGCTGCGGCGGCGGCGGCGGTGGTGCTGTCGGGTAAGCCGACGCGGATGGCTTGGAGCTCGTTGCTCATCCTGTCCTCGACGCACTTGTCGATGTTGTCGCTGCTCTTCTCGACGATGGCCTTGTCGTCGAGGCAGAGCCTCGTTACGTTGAGGACGTACTTGAGCTGCTTGAGCTTCGACTCGTTGGGCTTGTCTTCCTTGGCCTTCTTCCACTCGACCACCTCCATCGTCTGCTTGTAGTTCAGGGGATTGTTGAAGAGGTTCAGGTGGCGGAGGCTGCCGGGCAGCTGCTTCACGAACTCGTTGGGCAGAGTCGTGAGCTCGTTGCCGCGCAGATCCAGGCTGACCAGAGCCGGCAGCAGTTTCAGGAACTCGATCTCCAGGCTCTGGATGCGGTTGAACGGCAGCATCAGCTCGAGCAGCTTCGGCGTCTCCTTGAACCAGGCGGCCTTGACGGTCGTCAGCTCGTTCCTCGGGAGAATGAGGCCCTTGAGCTCTTTCAGACCTGCCCAGAGAGATTGCCGAAAGAATGTATTAGCTTTAAACGAAAGAACATGAACATTTTGACACTCCGCGGTGACGTATATTCACCTTTAAGCGCTCCGTCTTCGATCACCTTGAGGCCGCTCGACCAGATCTCGATTTTGACGAGCTTCTCGGCGAACTTGGCGAACGCGCCGTCCTTCAGAGTCTCGACGCTCGACATGGAGAACCAGACCTGGGTGGTATTGATCTTGGGCGCCTTCTCGAGATCGGCGGTCAGGTCGGTCGACTTGACGCAGACCCAGATCGGATAATTGCCGGGCTGGGAGAGGAGCTCGGCGCTCTCCTGGGACTTGGGCGGGTTCTTGCGATAGCAGAAGCCATTAGCGAGGGCCGCGAGGGCCAGGACGACGAGGCAGCTGGTGGCCGCGGATTTCATCCCGATCATTCGATATATGTCTCTGGGCGCGCACTGAGCTCGCGCCGACTCGGTGCTCGCGTTTTATAACTCGAACTGCCAGGGATAATATCGCTGCTGCGCTGTTCGCCGCGGGAGCTCTCCGAGCAGTTTACGAGTCCCGGGGGGGTTATTTGTCCTCCCCCTCCGCCGCTTTTTACGGCTAATTTGCGCTCGTTGAGACGAGCGGCCCGGCAGAAGCCTCGATCCGAAGGAGAGGTATGTATAACGCTGCTGCCCCCCCGTGCAGCACGTCAATGAGTGGAAAATCGCGAGAGGCCTTTCATTAGCTCTGATTGAATCAAGGAGAATATGGGTGTCCATTGGGCCCCGCGAACTCTCGGAAGGTGCGAGAAATCCGGAGCACGATCTCCCGAGAGGATCCAGAGGAAGCTATTACGCCTCGTTGACGGACCGACGAGCTGCTTCGAGGAGGCCTTTTCAGCTGCAATGAGCGACGAGAGTGATATTGCGCGCTATGGTCAATTGATCAAGGTTAAATTAAGAATGAATTTCATTTGAAAGAGACGTATGCATGGATGGGCTGTGACAATTTCAAACTTTTGTAAAGAACTTTTATTAAAGTGACCTCTGTCGAGTCAGGTGTTTTTCTTATTTTCTTTTTTAACTGAGGCTGTCATCGTTTCTTAAACGTTATAAGAGACTTGTGGAAAGCTTAAAAATTGGCTTTGCTTCAATGCTTCATTACTTCGAAAGGATTTTACTCGAATATTTTTAAACTGTAAACAATGTTCCAAAACGAACCTGTTGATTGAAATTTTCATCGAGAACCGAAGGAAAGGATTCAACGCCAAAATCAACGGACAATAATTTAAAAATAATTTAAACATTAGTTTATTCATGTTTCACGTATCTCCTCTACAGTGCTCGTACATTTCAAAAGCATACCGCGCGTTCTCGTCTTACAGTCGTGTATTACAATAAAAATACATAAAATAATCATATACGGGTTAACTTAATAATAAACCATCATCGAGCCATCATTTCGCGGGCTTGGCCGGCTCGGCGGGCTTCTCGCCCTCGAGGATCTTGGGATTGTCGGCTGCCTTGCTCAGCTTGGCCTGGACGCAGGCGTCGATCTCCGCCTGGTCGTCCTTGTTAGCGACGGTGACCAGGCACTCCTTGACGAGCTTGTAGGTCTCGCGTATGCCGTCGATCGAGGCGTACGAGTTCTTGACGAGATTCGGATTGGCGTTCGAGTACTCGATCAGCTTGATGCCCTGGGCCCAGTCGTACGGGTTGAATTGGAGCCCGGCCTTCTTCAGCTTCGGCCACTTGGCCTTCATGGCCTCGACGTCGAAGCGAGTCAGCCGGTTCTCCGAGATCTCGAACTCCTGGATGAGGGGAGTGAGGTCGAAGATGGCCGGGTCGAATTCGCGGATCTGATTGCCGCTGAGGTCGAGGCTCTCTGGAAAGTGCATATTTTTTTTTTTTTTTCAAGTGTTTTATATATATATATTAGGGAATAGTCGCGTGAGAAATAAGTATAGCTTGATTTACCGAGCTTTCCGAGATCCTTGAACCACTGCTTCTTGACGGCGGCTAAGCGATTGCTGCGCAGAATGAGGGCCTTGAGCTCGGTGAGGCCCTTGAAGGCCTCCTCGTGGACGTCCTCGGTGCCGCAGTGGACGACGCTGATGCCGAGGGCCTTGGCGCCGAGCTTCTGAAAGTCGTCCTCGTCGATCTTCGGCACCTTGCTCTCGCGGAACGCGACGTTCACGAGCTTGGTCGTGTTGAGCGGCAGCCTGTCCAGGTCCTTACGGAAGTCCTTGCTGAGCACGCAGGTGTAGGCGTCGTGCTCGCCCGGGGTCGTCACGCCGCGCTCGAGGAAGCAGCCGGCGTTCACTGGCGGCGATAGGATCGCAAGCCCCATGCATCCGACGATCAACGCTGCTCGAGGAACAAAAACAAAAAAACAAAAAACAAAACAAATCTGTTTTAGACCAAGTTTTCGATCGAAGCCGCGGTCGAAAATTCGAATCTCGAATATCGGCGCGCGATCTGCTTTTACCTGGGAACACAGCCGGTACTCGAGACATCGTTTGGCAGATGCGCGCCGCGTGCTTTCAGCGTTGCTACTGGCTGTTGTGGTCACTGACGAGCTCGAACATTACCACCGTCAATTTATAGGTCGAACGAGGTATGATAAAAGGATCATTGTCGGAGCCGGCGGTGCGCCGCGCGCTATGACGTTCGTTTCGCCGGTTCGGCGCAGTGAAGAGAGGCAGCCGGACTATATAGACGGCACTGTCAGGGACGCAGAGCCGACGGTATATTAAGCCGCCGGCGCGGTAGTTGATTTTTTAGAAGGGTCTCGTATCAGCGAGGAGAGGATCGTTTCTGAGCTGAAGGCTCTGGCAGCGCGAATTGCTCTAGTTACGAGGTCTGTCATTCACGGCGTAAGGATGAGTGGATTTTGCTGGTTGATTCTTTGTCGGCTATTTATTATTCCGGGTTTTTCATTTCGCGAAGCTCTGAAGTATGATAAATTCTGAAAAACTGCAGCTTTGGGTATCTGATCTTTTTTAAAATTTAATTCAAACATGTGGAGTTTTATGAAAGTCGGCGTTTGCACACTTACAGATTTTATTTTATAAAATTATTTTTGAGATTTTTAAAAATGCTTTTTTTTTATTTTTTTACATTTCAGAATTATCTGTTAGTGCTTATTGTTAGGGTAAGATGAAACTGGTGTGATGTTTATAATACACACTAACTGAGGTAGTAAAACCCACAATATTTTATTATTAGAGCCTGTTGTAAATTTATAGGTCACACAATTTATTGACTGCGCTTTTAATCAAATAGTTATGATATTTATTGTATTCGAACGTGCCTTGAAAAATGTTTAACTTATTATGAAAGATTAAATAAAATTACAAGGTCATGTATTAAATATTTTAGTAATATGTTCGATTGATAAAAAATTCCGTTTGTAGCAAAAACATTTTTATTTTATTCATTCTTTTAAATAACAAGACAATTTTTATAAAATACAATTATTTTCCATTTGTACGAATAAGACGAAATAAGTAAAAACTAATTTAAAGTACGTAATTTTAATCGGCAATCAGTTTGTTAATCGGATCAATTTCATTCCACCATTGTACGAATTAAATCTTTTACTAATTCTTCCTGCACAAGTTGCTTAAATCCTTTCGATTCCACAACTTCCTTCGCGTGCGCTTTTACAAAATTCAAAGCCTCCTTTTTTAAGTCGACTATGCCGTGACGATCGGACGTGACGAGTGTTTCAACCACATTATTCACACTCATGTTGCTACTGAGAACGTCTCCGCACAAATCCTTCAATCCGTCGATCTCGTATTTATCAGCCGCAGCTAAAAGCTCGTGCGCCACTTTCTCGATATTTTCGACTTTTGACGTGTAAAGAAATCTCAGCATCTCCTTGAGAACCTCGTAATTGACGTCGTCTATCTCGACGGTGTTCGATTTCTTCTCCATCATATCGGCGTCGAACATCGCCGAGAACACCGGGCTTCTCGTCGCCAAAATAGCTTTGTGCGCCGGAAGTTCCTCGCCGCAAGGCGTCACGATCTTGACGTCGCTATATTTCTCTTCTAGAAAGAGTTTTCCGAGGTAGCTCGAAAGTTTTTCCTCGACAGAGCACCGCTGCTGGCTTTTCTGAACACTTTCACTAGAGAAATTGATACTACCGGTGACACAGAAAATTTCGCAAACAATCGTCAAGCTGCCGTCGTTGAGCAAGTCGCCTTCTTTGTGCATGACGTCTTCGACTTTAACGAAGTCATTAAAGCCACAGCTGGGAAAGTAATCAAACTGACATTTATCTGTTCGCTGGACAGACTTGTTCTTGCCCAGCATTGAAAGGGTGAATTGACCCTCGACCTTCTCTCCGTCATCCCGGTACAGATACAGCGACATGTAGCCTTTGTAATCGTCGTTTATTCCATTTATGTAGAGTTTCAACTTCCACTTTGGCACGTCTTGGGTTCCCAAAGAGAAAAACGGCGACTCTAATACTTCGCTGCTTTCCTTTTGCAGAAAACTGATATTACTTATCGTCCAGGTGTAAGTGCACTTGCTGACTTTCGTCTGAGTGACGCCCCACTTGTTCGCGATTTGCATATTCATTTCCGTCGGAATTAAAGTCGAAACGCCAAAGTAAACTGCTGCTTCGAGCAATCGCTGCTAAAAGGCTCGACGTCTCTGCGCGAACGCTTCGGCAGTAATATGGTATCTTCTCTGCCCGAGCGCGGAACGATAAAGTATTCATTCTGAATGGATACACTTGCGTGTCTTGACGCAGACCGCAACCGAGCTGCGTGAGTTTATTTGAATTTTGTTTGCATATGCATTTATCATTGTTCGGGCACTAACATCGACTTGATTTTTATGTATCAGGGAACTTGTGTAATACTATTTTTATATGTAACTATGTAAACGTTGATTTAATTGCGTGCATTTGAAAAAAAGTGCGCATCTAATGACCTGATAGACGAAATTCGATCGACCCATTTACATACATAAATGAAAATTAGAACTCGTCCCAAAATTTAATGAAATCAGCATTTCCTTGTTCTTATAATTATACATTTCTTTTTCGAATTTTCTTTCGTCTTTGACCAAGGGTTATTGTGAAAAAAGTATCAAATGAAAAGCAACAAGTCCACATGAATGATATATATAATTTATTGCGTTTGTCAGCGACCTACAAAAACCAACAAGCACGTAAATTTAAAAACTTATATATTTTCAACAGCTAAAAAATAAGTGAGAGTGTATAACAATAATCATAAAAAAGTATACAAAGCGATACAGAAATAATCGCGAGAAGCGTGCCCTTATGCTCAAGCCCTCCTCCGCATCACAGAAAAAAATGCATCGCTGTTCGATTACGCATTTACAGACATATTGCACACGATGTATCAAGGGTTCTTCCTAGCGGATTTGAAGAGCCGGTATACTAGTCATTGGGCCGGCTGCGCCTGAACGGCGGACTCGAGGGCCTTGTTCTCCTCGCTGAGCAGCGTCACCTTCTCCTCGTACTTGCCGCGCAGGTCCTGGAAGAGCTGGAGCTGCGTCTGGTACTCCTTCTTGAGGTCGGCGTTCAGCCTCACCGCCGCGTCCATCTTGTTGATCATTATGCTGTGCCTCTCGCGCTCGGCCGCGATCTTCGCCTCCATCTTGTCGACGTCCTCCTGCAGGTGCTTAACCTCCATGTTACGGATGCTCAGCATCTCCTTGGTGATGGCGACGACCTCCTTGAGGGAGCTCACTTGCTTGTTAAGGGCGGAGATCTGCTCGTCTTGATTGGCGACCTGCCGCTCGCGATCGACCAGGACGCTTTGCGTCTGGTTAAGGTTGGTCTTGAGGCTCTCGAGCTCGCGGCGCAGCTCCAGGTTCTCGGGGGTGCCGTTGCTCAGGATGCCGTTTTGACAGGAGGCCTGGAGTACTGCCAGCCTGCACTCGGTGTCCTCGAGCTTCTTGCGGAAGTCGTCGCGTTCGGTGTCGAGTTCCTGGAGAGATAGTTCAATTTTATTATATTCGTTACTGATAGCATTAATCGGTATTGGTGATAATTCTTTATTACTGTTTATACCAAAGGCGATGAGCTTTTTAAATTACGATTTTTGAAATGTTCGTTAAAATTGAAGTAACAATTACTAAAAATAATGTTCTATTACTGGATCTTACCAAAACTTTTTCTTGCAATTGTGGTACTGGGGTTGAAACATTATTATTAGCTTCTGCCGATTCTTGTGTATTTGCATTTGCATCCTAAAATAAATTATAAAAAATTAGAATATTTTATTATTTCAAGCATGAAATAATTAATTCTCACAAAACACCTTTTTTAGAAACACTGGCTATTTATAGCCTCTTACAAAATGGTTTGTATGCAATAAAATTAGTTAAAATTTAGTTTATTTAATATTTGCTTTTTCAAATTCAATATCCGCAGTTGAAATAAAAAATTACCATTGATGGCTGTGCGTTATTATCACCAGCATTCACGATTGGAGCTTGAAGTTCTTCTTGAGGTTTCTCGTCCGACTTTTCCAGCAAAACATTTTTTACTTCCACAGGGTTTCCATCAGCGTTTGGACACGAGTTGACCTGAGCTTCAGACATTATTTTCCACTGTCTGGAATAAAATGTATTATTGAACAAAATAGTCTGTTAAATATCAACACTTTTTGTTATGTAGCTCTCGAAGTTTGGCGCAAATATATTTATTATGCACTACCGAATGTTTTCCTACTCACACAAGTATTTAAAAGCTATTTTTGTCAAAAATGCGTAAAGCGGAAACAATTCACTTATGTCGAACGAAACAATTAAATTGTACGTACATTTAAAAGCGATTACTTGAAAAAGTAATTTTTTGAAGAAAGAATCTGTATTTTGTAGAAACGCAGAAGCCACTCAAGATTTCTCGTGAATGCGTATGCAGGCGCGATCCAAACTAACGAGAAATAGGTTTTATTTTTGGACATCTCCGGTCACTCTATTTTCGAACGATTCTACCCACTTGCCTCATCAGCTGCCTCTGCTTACTACAGTAATCTAGGAACTTTGGAGAATTGTCATTGTCGCTTATTTTTATTTTTCTTCCAAAAATCTAATCACTCTATTTCAATAATATTAATATTTTAAAATAATTTGACGCATATAAAGAAGCGAAGAATCTTTAAATGCAGGGATATTGCAGCAATACTGTTTAAATTTCCCGCACGATTTAAATTCTGCGCACGTGCTTACTCACGACGAATAATGTAAAGCTGCAGAAAAACAAAAGTTTTCAAAATGATTAATCGATTTTTATTGGAAAAATTATAATCTTTTTAAGAACGTTCAGGATAAGAAGCAAAAAAAATTAAATGTTTCATATTTTACGACAGGGTGAATTAATAAATGTTGCATATTAAGATTGACAAAAATGTTGTCGTTGACTTCGGTGGTTCTTCATCGTGTGTCTGTTCCCTGCAATTGACATTGCGGACTGCCCGTGGGCAAAGAAATTAGTTTTAGTCTTTTTAATAGGTAAATATTGAGTTTCCATTATTTCTGACGTATGTATTTAAATTAAAATATGTCTCGGTAATAAAAGGTTTGTTGAATTAAAAGTGTCAAGTGCTGTACTCAATGATTTCATCATCCTAACCTTACATTTATCACTGATAATACATTACTATTATCATTTTGAAGTTTAAAACTATTTTGACCATTAAAAATTTGTAATTATTTAATTTTAGATACGGTGAATAAGCATCACTTTAATGTTATTTTTTCTTATTTTTTTGCTGCTTTATCTTTTAAGTAAATTAAGTATTTTTCAAAATCATGTTTTTATTTAAATATAATTTAGCCATAACTAATAAAATAATTATGTATTTATTTCAGAATATTAAATTCAAAATTATTAACAACTCTTTTCAAACAGGTGTATCAATTTCTTAATGAATATATATATATGAATGTTTATTTATAAATAATAACAAGTCTATAAACATTTTAAATTAGTAACTATTACTCAATTAATAATTACACAATATTGGTAACAAAATAAAAATAATTTTATACTGCTCATTTTGTTTCTACATTCTATTTTCTTAATGTTCTTTCTGCATAGAAATTTACTTTATTATTTAATTTCTGAATCATTTTAATTACTGCTTTACATTTTTTATATTATCATCTTATTAAATTGTGTTCACAATTGTTCATTCAGAAAGTAATTAAATAAAATAATTAAATAAAAAAATATAATGAATAAGTAAAATTTATTTCCTAGTGTTATGTAATAATAATTTCTTACTACCAACATTTTTTACTTATCTATTTTATATGATTACAGAATACCAAAATGGAAGAATACGCAAGAGAACCATGTCCATGGAGGATAGTAGACGATTGTGGAGGTGCATTCACAATGGGTGCAATAGGAGGCGCAGTCTTTCAAAGTATAAAGGGCTTCCGTAATGCACCTAGTGGTTTAAATAAAAGATTCTTGGGAAGTTTGATGGCTATAAAACAACGTTCACCAATTATTGCTGGGAATTTTGCAATTTGGGGTGGTATGTTTTCTACAATCGATTGCACACTTGTACACTTCAGAAAAAAGGAAGATCCATGGAATTCAATCATTAGTGGAGCAGCTACTGGTGGCATATTAGCAGCTAGAAATGGAGTACCAGCAATGGCTGGTAGTGCTGTTATTGGAGGTGTTTTACTAGCACTAATTGAAGGAATTGGTATTTTATTTACAAGACTTTCTGCAGAACAGTTTAAACCACCACAGCTTATTGTTGATGATCCTTCACAACTTGGACCGTCACAACATGAACAACATTGATAAAAATTATAATTTATTTTAGATTTATATTAGACAAAAAGATCAATTACAAAAAGTTATCGACAAACTATAAGAGTTTATATTGATAGCTGTCTGCTCACCTGAATGATAAATGTGTATAGATTATCAAGTACTTAGGTTAAGAAAGAAATAAGAACTGTTTTGCGTTAATGCAAGAGTTATTTTTAAATTTTCCTCTACAAATATTCCTTTTAAAAAACGTTACAAATTTTTCGTTTTTTTAAAAATATTTATATTCAAAAAAAAAATAAACACTTTTCATAAAATTTATAATTTAATAATCATCCATTTCATCCTCATCCTCTTCAGAACTTTGATATCTTGTGATTGAAAGATCAAGCTTCTGTGATTCTGGATCAACTAATTCTTGCTTTAAGGAAACTTGAGTACCATTCGTAATTTCATTAGGTTTTTTTGTGCTTGCATGTTTGTTTATTGCATTTAAAATATGCAACTGTTCGACTTGTAAAGCATGACTTTGTTCATTGAGTTTAGCAATTATTTTTCTTAAAGCTTCTTCTTCTGATTGAAGATCTTGTTGAAAAATTAACAATTTTTCCAATCCTTCCTTTTCAGTCATTGTCAAAGTGGTTTTCAAATCTGTTAGTAAAACTTCATTGTTTTCGTGTTTGGCAACAGAGGTTAATACTGTGCAGGAGTGTATACAGATTTTCTTTTTTTTTTTTTCCTCCTTTATAGAGTTATCGCCGTAGAGCGGCTATGTACTCTAGTGCATACAGATACATACAGGTCTGGAAATTCCGGTGGTGGGGGTGACGCTCGAGGGATTCGATCGCAACGCCTCACGTCGTGGCCGAAATACGAAGCTCTACCTACATGATCTAAGAGCGTCACCCCCACCATCGGAGTTTCCAGACCTGTATGTACGACGTACGATCGTGGGCAGAATTTCCAATATTTCAAAATATAGGTTTGTTCCAAATATCATTCGAATTCATCAATTTTGATGACGTGCGTGACACGTACGTTTCTGAATCATGTTTTTGAGACGTCAAATTTTCTTTCAACACGAACTATTATTCATACCTAGTTTTGCATGTAACAATATCAATTAAATATTTTTTACTCATGCAAACTCTGTGCAATCAACAATGCGAGAATAAAAATTATTTTCAGATGTCAAAAGTAGGTCACAACTTGAAACAAAAAATGTCACAATGTCACAAAGCATGCGTTAAAAAGGCGCCAGATTTAAAAATTACGTAAGTCGTCAAAAAGTAAGCCGGTTAATAATGGAAGGCGCGGTTCGCTCAGATCACTTTTAATTCAGTTCCTTTTGACCGGAAATAATCTTAAAATTCTACGTGAATTGTATAAGCTTTTTCTAAATATTGAGTTGAAAGAAGCCTTTTTTCTAAATGCAATCACAATTTATTAAAACGGATGTATTATATTATTATGACGCGATTTTTAGTGTACCATTTATTTTGCTAGTTTCAATCGAGAACAAAAAAACGTAAA
The DNA here is from genome assembly GCA_900474385.1 of Ormyrus pomaceus. Taxonomy (NCBI): domain Eukaryota; kingdom Metazoa; phylum Arthropoda; class Insecta; order Hymenoptera; family Ormyridae; genus Ormyrus; species Ormyrus pomaceus. Next base: position 34,863 of record UCOM01000415.1, read on the forward strand.
GGAGAATGATTCCAATTGTAATTGAAAGTTGCGTCAATTTAACTTGATGCAATCAGTAAAGTTATGCGAAACTTTTCATACTTAATAAACGTTTTATTTATAATTAAAAAAAAATTAATTTACGTATAGAAGATATTATGACAAATTATTAACATTTTCCACGATTCACTATAGTTTATTTCAATAAATTATATTAAATTAAAATTAAATTGCAATAATCTTATATACTTGTATATTTTTAGAATTTAGTAAAGAATTAGAATTTACAACAAAATTTACAAAAAGCATTGAGCATTAGTAAAACTAAAAATGTATGTAATCTGGGACATAGATAATTTCTTAACAAAATGGTAATTACAAGGCGCTTATCGTACGTACAAACCAAGTTTCGTTTGATTGATAAGATTCTCTGTATATTTTAATCGAGGTAGGTACTGTTTCATTTTATAATCTCAAACAAGTATTAAGAATTTTAAATTCATAATTTTTACGATGAACTTGATAAAAGAACTTCTCAGAAAATCTAATATATATAACTTTTTCTATGTTAAAAGAAGACGTTGAAAAAACAATACGTTATTTTAAGAAGATGAAAGAAGAAGCGTATTGTATTTAATACTCTTGTGCGATAACACTTCGAAGTTTATTGCTAATAATTGAAAAACCTCTTTTAAAGTTAGCATTTATTGCAAAAATGTAGAAAATAATTAGATAATAAAAGATTTGAAATGGATGCAAATTCTGTTCTTAATTTTGTTAAAGAAATTCCGTACTTTGCGCCGCTCCTCCTACAACATCCGATCATTCGACTTTCGAGCTAATCAATCCTCTAATGTAGCATCAAATCCACAGTTGCGCAAAGCAGTTTAGGAAGCTGATTCCAAAATCGTAGACCTGTCAAGTATTTATCTGCTGCTTGCATTTCACAGATGCTTTTAACCCTCGAAGTCTCAATAAACATTCCTTATCGAGTGTTCAAAATGCAATCATTTGGTGACTAAACCGAGGACTAATCTGCAACGGCAGCGGACATATTTCAGGAAAAAAAACTCGAGAACCAGCGCTGCGAGGTGCAGGAAACCGTACCGTAGACGAAAGAGGAGAGAAAGAAAGAAAGACAAGTGAAAGAGTCACGAGTCCCAAGAGAAACCTGCCATTGTCTCTACGCGTAATACACGCACGGACCGCCCGTTCCGCACGATATAAGTGCACATAAACACATTCGCTCGTATTCATACACAGCATCGCTGTCCGTCCATAAAGCGTTGACCGTCGCTCGCTCGGCTTTTTAAAAAGTGTGGCTCACAGCTCACAGTCAGTTCCTCCACACATACAAAATCGCTCGCGCCCACACCTACGAGTATATCAGCTATACGGTTCCGCCTTCAATCTACCCTCTCTGTTGCAACGTCGCATCTGTCGGTCAGTTTCTCTCACTTCCTCCGCTTGGGTGCGCGCGCGTTCGGCCCAGTGTCGTCATCGCACACATTATCCTAGTCTAGTTGGTGCGTATAGTGCGCGACGACGACGAACGAGAGGATCGTCGCTCGAGAGCGAGGAAAACTATAATAATTCTCTTGCCGCCACTGTTGCTGCTGCTGCTGCTAGTGCCGCCGCCGTCTCTGCTCCTCTCTCTCTCTCTCTCCGACGCCTTCAGTCGGCCCTCCTCTCCAGTATAGTATTTTCCTCGTCAGTGCTGCTGCTGCTGCTGTGCTGTTGGCTAGCCATCGTTCAGCTGCCACGACATCGATAATAAAGAAGGCGCCACGCATATAACCCGAAGACAACGACGACCGTCACTTTTTCAGCGCCGTTTACGAACGTAGCATGTCCACGATGAATCCCGAATAGTAAGTAAATAGGAACTGTCATTAGATTCTGAGCCTGGCCATTTAATGTTGATGCACGGTGCGCGCGAGACGCGACAACCTGTAAGCTTTGCCGTCGAGGCTACCTCGAGGATCGGAGCCTCGAGTTGCTTGACAATGCCAGTTCTCTGGCCATTGTGCGCGATATTTTCTCGCTTTGTTTTTTTTCTAACGTCTCAACTCAGCGCGCGATGATGCATGCATACTTTTATCTCCGTCTCGCTCAGGCCTGTGTGCGTGCAGCGTGCTGGCGCTGATACACTCAGCATACACTGCTACAGTCCTTTTAGCTCTGTCTCGCTCTCGTCGCTCGCCCCTTTTCTCTCTGTCTCTCTTTCTACATACATTTCGCTGAGAGCGAGTGTGCAATGGCTTTCTCGCTTTTACTTTTAACGCGTGAAAATACCTGGACGACAAACTCACAAAGCGAAGCGTCCCCATGAAAGCATCAACGAATATCCCGAATTTTCCTGAGCTGCGCATTTTCTAACCTTACAATGTGGCCTGCCATGGCAGTGCGTCAACTCATGGTCTACCGTTCTAGGGAATAGAAGCAGATCCATCTGTCTCTCTCGGCGTGTCAAGTTTACGTCGTACGTTTTTCATGGCCTGCACGTATACACAGCTGAGAGAGTTGATTTTTTGTATTATCGGGACAAACAGGCCACAATCCTGTTTGTGGTTTTTTCCCGTGTTTTTTACGTGACGTAAGAAAGATGGAGAAAGCGAAATATCTTTGTGAGAGCTACTGATGCATCCTCCCCCCTTCTAGCCAGCTGCCCCTTGCTTATTGCGTTTTTCATTGTTTTTCTCTGGGTTCTGGTAAATCTGATGAGTCATCAAAAGATGACTTTCTATTGCACAGCTTTTGCTAAGGGTAGCAAGGATGCACTTTACACTTGGGTGACATTTGATTGATATTTATTTATAGCATTGCAACTCTTGTACCAATATGAAACTGTTTTTTTTTTTGCAGTGACTACCTGTTCAAACTTCTTCTCATTGGAGACTCAGGTGTAGGAAAGTCTTGCCTGCTTTTGCGATTCGCAGATGACACTTACACAGAAAGCTACATTAGCACAATCGGTGTTGATTTTAAAATAAGAACCATTGACCTCGATGGAAAGACGATAAAACTCCAAATCTGGGATACTGCGGGTCAAGAAAGATTTAGAACAATCACCAGTTCATACTATCGAGGAGCACATGGTATCATTGTTGTTTATGACTGCACAGATCAAGAATCGTTCAACAATGTCAAACAGTGGCTTGAAGAAATTGACCGCTACGCATGTGATAATGTTAACAAATTATTAGTTGGGAACAAATCTGATCTTCATACTAAAAAAGTTGTTGATTATACAACAGCTAAGGTAAAATTATCATTTATATTTAATACATTCTAATTTTTACAAATTAAAAAAAATTTTTTACTTTCTAAGAACAAATATATTTCTTTGTTTTTAATTGTTTTATTAGATCTATCACAAAAAAGATAATCAATCAATAAAGTACATATAATAATAGTACATATATAATAGTACACTTATTATTTTTCAGCTTGAAATGAATATCTAGTGTATCAATATAAATTATTATCCTTACTCAAAAGTAAAATTTTTGCTTGTACATAAAGTTATATAATATTTTTCAAATATATATTTGTTTTATTTGATTTGCATTAAAATATAAAAAATATTGTTTCACAATTACTTACAAGCATGTTAATGCAATACATTGACACAATTTGAAAATCAATATCTTGTATACATTTCGGCATTAATTCTATTAAATAGGTTTTACTTACAAGGAAACTACCCCAACCCGACCTCACCGATTTTAATACTTTTTTGATATGTTGCAGTACATTGAAAAATATATGATACGTATTTTTTCGTTCGTGCTAATTCGGCGATTTAAGGGGTGAAAACCGCCCCTAAAGTTCACCCCCAAAAATGGTTTTTCCTACATTTCTCGGTGAAAATAATACACAAATACTTGTTTATGAATAACAATAGTTTCCTACAAATGTAGGAAAAACCACTTTTGGGGGTGAACTTTACCGGTTTTCACCCCTTAAATTGCCGAATTAGCACGAACGAAAAAATACTTGTCAAATATTTTTCGATGTACTACAACATATCCAAAAAGTATTAAAATCGGTGAGGTCGGGTTGGGGTAGTTTCCTTGTTAGAGCTTTAAAATATTTTTCACTTTAATTATTTAATTTATTTTCAAAAAATTAAATGAAAGGTAACTTTCAAAAATATCAAATTAATCATAAAAAATTTATTTTAAACAAAATTGTTGTAAATAACACAAGCTATTACTTATTTTGGAAACATTTGAAATAATTTAAATGAATGATGTTATTCAATAGTTCTGTAAACATTTAAATTATTTCGTAAATTATTAGAATATATTAAACTGAAGAGTGACATTCAAAGAATTAGTTTTTTATTTATTATAATTTGATTTATAGGAATATGCTGATCAACTTGGTATACCATTCCTTGAAACGTCCGCCAAAAATGCTATGAATGTTGAGCAGGCTTTTATGACAATGGCTGCTGAAATCAAAAGCCGAGTTGGACCTCCGTCGAGCGCAGGTAGTGACCAAAACAGCAAAGTCAAAATTGATCAAGGCTACCCGATTGATAGTTCGGGCATTCAAGGCTCTAAGACCGGATGTTGCTGAAACATTTAAAGCTACGTCGTTCCCCTCGGACACGAGTGAGCTTTTTACACTTTTCATTCGTTCCGAAAACAAAGAAGTACGAGCATGAAAGAGGGACCGTTTGATCCATGGGATGTTTACTCTGAAGAACCTAAAAGACTTTGCGCTTGAAAAATCGGCAGTTGTCTTCTCTTACTGTTTTCGCCTAATTTTTCCTTCTTCTTTTTTTCCATTATATGTACTTTTTAAAGCGGCAAGTAATAGAATACATCTTAAATTGATTTTGTAAATTTCGTGTATATGATAACTTATTCATCTTACATTGAGTCAAAAAATGATCAAATTATTTTTTTTTATTGATTTTAATATTTTTTTCTAAACGCAGCGCTTTATTAACAAATTAAAACTGCTGCAGTTGTGCTCGTCGATTAATGTTTAAGGGAAGTAAGAGTGAAAGGGATGAAAAGATAGTGTCTGTGCGTGTTAAATAGCAAGAGTTGTCGAGTGTCTGGGGACTGAAATTTTGAGAAAAATTAAAAAAAAATGAGAATCGAGTTCTTGAAACCTTACGTGAACAAGTATTACGTTATTGAATTGATGAATCATCGACTTGTTTACCAACAGTGTGTAGAAAGATTTAACTTCATCCACTCAAATTTTTTTTAAAATCGAGAAAAGAACGAGTAAAACCAGTCGATCGAAGCTTATAATTCGTAAATTGAATAGAAAATAAGAAAAAAAACGTAGCTGTCGATCGAACACGCAAGGGTACGGATAAGTTAGGGGCAATTCTAGTGTTAACAAGTAAATAATAAGATTGTATAATCCTTATAGAGAAAGAGTAAAAAAGAAAAAAAGAAACTTTCATTTTGTAGCTTTAAAGTTAACGGCATGTAAAGACGAATGACGATCTGGCTAGGCGTAATTGCGAGATCCACATATCGCAGAATCAGAGTTTCTTATTTTTTTTCTCTCGGCAAGGTAATACTTGCGATCGATGCTGAAGGCTCGATGACACCAAGCTCGAATTAAGATCGAAAGTTTGTTTGCGGCTTCGTTAACGAATTAAAGTTTACTAAGCAGGTAATGAAAGAAAAGTTCAGACTCGCTCGCTAGCTCGTGCTCGATCGTCCTCTTACATTGTATTGTAATAATGTAATGTCAATAAAACACACGATCGGGCTTATCGTTTTTTAAATGCACACGCAAGTTTACCTGCAAATTTATATTTAACAAAATAAATTAATCGTTCTTTCTTTCTTGTGCAAAATTGCGCATACTTAGAAATTTAGTAATTATGTACGTTTTGAAAACCATTTTTCAATTTGAAGTATATTAAATCTTAAAAAAAAAAACATTGCTTTGTTATCTATGTAATTATTAATTTTCCAAGCTTGCTTACATAATGACAAAAAAAGGTACGTATAAATAATTTTCATTTTTTTTTTATATTGTATACAAACGCGGAAATTGGTGCGTAAAATGTAGCTTCATGCAATTATGTAAAAAAATAGTTAATAAAATTGAAAACATTTTTTTAAATGTTTTCCATAGACATAAAGCTTGTTAAATTTATTTTTTACAAAAATGGACCACTAATTCTAAATAAAATTCAGTGCTTATCTTTAAAAATATAATCTGTTATTGTTTAATGTACAATGCAAGATAAAAGCTTTAGTTTCCAACAATAATAAATTAAAACAATTTTAAATCAAATATGAGTTTGGACATTTAATTTGTTATTTTTTATATTAAGTTTTCTTTCTACCGTTCTTTATTTAAAACAAAATATCTTCAACATCTTATCATATTCAAAGCTTCTAACTCACTCATTACTTACAAAACAAATCTTAACATTACATATTTATTGACCAAACTTAAAGTTAGTTCGCAGTGTAAGCACAAGTAAAACCGCGAAGCACCTAGAGAATAAAGCATACAGTCACCCTTACACTTTAAATGTAGTAACCCGCAAGTAACTATAGCAACCGCGCAAGAGAAACATTTCGATCTAAAGTCCAGTCACGTCGAAAAAGCGCGCAGTTGTTTCTGGCTGCACACGATTTCAATTACCACAAAGTTCAAAGCCTCAGCTTTCTCCTCGCATTCCGTTCTACCCGGAATCCATCGAAAATGAACAGATACACGATTGCCGGTCGGATAGGCGAGGGTGCACACGGTCTGGTGCTGAAGGGCTACGACAACACGTGTCCCATACCCAGACCGGTGGCCTTGAAAAGGATATTGTTGAAGCGGATCGAAGACGGTATTCCGATTTCGGTTGTGCGTGAAGTGAAGACGCTGCAGCGCTTGAAGCATCCATACGTGAGAATGAGCTTGTCGATTTGCTTTTTTGTTTCGGTCAAGTGTATATACATGACAGGTGTAAAGCATCGACTGCAGGATTCATTTTGCATTTTTTTGTTTTTTGTTATGCTTTATTTATCGAATGAAATTCTTTTTAACTATATACATGCAGTCTTCAAAGATAAGAATTGATAACTAATAAGAAGATAATAATTTAAAAAAAAACATTCGTGTGGATAAACTATTCAAAAGCATAAATATTACTTAGCGAAGATAAATTAAAAAACTTTTTAATCATTTTTTTAGATTGTCGAGCTTTTAGACGCCTTTCCCGCTGGTTTGGATTTCGTTATGGTATTCGAATACATGCCTTCTGGTTTGTGGGAGCTGCTAAAAGACTTTGACAGACCGCTGAAAGATTCGCAAATAAAAACCTACATGAGAATGCTTCTGGAGGGCGTTGCCTACATGCATTCGAATAATATAATGCACAGAGTACGCACGTACATGTAGCTATACGCACTTATATTGTTCAAATTTTGCAGTTTCACAATATTTACGACTGGAATTCTGTCGGGGAAGTTTTATATTCGGCGCTATAAATAATTCTTAACGATTCCAGGATTTAAAACCTGCCAATTTGTTGATTCGCGAGGATGGAGTTTTAACGATCGCCGACTTTGGATTGGGGAGATTAATGTGGGAGGACATAAGTCATCCGTACTCGCACCAAGTTGCTACGAGATGGTACAGAGCGCCAGAGTTGCTTTACGGAGCTAGATTTTATACTGCAGCCATCGACATGTGGGCCGTTGGTTGTATTTTTGGCGAAATGCTAAATAACTCACCACTTTTCCCAGTTAGTTTTTAAAGTTTTACGTCCCGAACAAGTTTTAATGTCGAATAAAAATACCTATGCGTTTGATTTTTTTTTTCAATATCATTTAAAAACAGTCAACTGGTTTAACAATCATTTGGCAATATATTTCAATTACCTTTTAGGGAGAAAGCGATATAGAGCAACTTGCTATAGTGCTAGGATATCTCGGCTCTCCCACTGCAGAATCGTGGCCGGAATTGACCTCTTTACCCGATTATAATAAAATAACTTTCCCGTATCACAAAGGAGTTCTATGGGAGCGCATTGTGCCGGACGCTCAGCAAGAGGCAGTGGAATTGATACGATCCACTTTGATATACGATTCATCAAAGCGACTGACAGCTGAAGAGGTATATAATAACGAAAATTCAAACTTATTCTCCGTTGTGGTTTTTCTGAAAAGCGGCGAATGATCGTCTTTGATTTAATTAGGCGCTTCGTCATGAGTACTTCCACACAAAGCCGTATCCTTGCTCGAAATCAGAACTTATAAAACCTCCAAGTGATCACCGATCACGTTTAAAGCCAAAGGAAGTTGAGACCGATTTTAAACCGTCAACTTTATTTCGAAATTTGATAAGTATAATGTAAATATGTATAATTCCAAATTGTATGTACATAATTTTTGTATATAATTTATAAAAAAATTTTTAAATAAATAATAAAAAACTGATATTGAATACAATGCTTTTACATTATTATTGAACACACTTATTTATTCAATACGTATTAATTTAATTATCTGGTTTAATAAAACCAGTACTTATTAATCGCCTTTAAAATTAATCTAACGCTTGAAATTATTAAATATTTTTAATCCGTCGCGACTTTCATGGTGCGCGCGTCAACATTCAAAGCGGATAATAATTATCGCCGGAGGCGCCCTCGATCGGTCAGTTACCCATCGGACAAAGGTCGCGCGGCGGGTTTGCCAACCACAGGGAAACACATAGCACGAGAGCACATTCAGTATTTTTCTAGAAGTTTCTGCCGGCGAAAGATTGCTTTCCAGAAAGTTACGTTTGTCACGTTGAGCACGCGCGCAGCCGCTCTCCGCGCTCTCTCACCCAACTTAGTACACCGCACGAAGCGCTCGGAAACACTGAAAAGTATAGCGAGCTAGAGACTTCGTTTAGCGAGAACGCGTGTGCGAAAGAGGCAACCAGAACCTCTGCTAAACTCGGCGCACGGACGACGATTTTGACCCATCTTTTTTCACGGAACAGACGAAAATTTTCTGCGAGCACTTGACCGTTGGAAGCGAGGCGCGACAATTGTGCGATAGGCATTGATATTGATTGTCGAGCGAGATTTTCACGCCTTACAACGATCTGAAAGTCATCCCTAGAATAATCTGGCAGATTCTGTACTGGCTGCTACTACTGAAGGCCTTCGATTGCGTCCGACCTTTTGCTACTGTGAGTAAAGTTTTTTCTGGACGGAAAAATTGTCCGCGATTCGCATTATTCGCGCGTTTTCATTAACAAGCGCCTGATGAATATGATTTTTTTTTTAACTTGAATAAGCTTTAAAGCTGGCCGCGCTCGCATGTAAAATTAGGAAATTGTCATTCAATGATTCTTGACTGAAAAAGTTCTTTCTGTCTAGGAGGTAGTTTAGGTGGGTATTGCTGGTGGAACAGAACTGCAGTTTTAACAGTTTAGAGCCATGGCCAAGTGGGGTGAAGGAGATCCACGATGGATTGTCGAGGAAAGACCTGATGCTACTAATGTTAATAATTGGCATTGGTAAGTTTCTAGAACATTTGATTTTTTTCATGATATTGATTATATCAGTTTATAAATAATATTATAATCAGCAACATTTTTCTATATAAATTTCAAAGATAAATTTTATGAATGTATTCTACTTATGTTATCAATGTACTTCAAAAAATATAGTTTTTAAAAATTAAAGAAATCTTTTTTCAATATGCTAATTTTCTTGAATGACATGTTTAGGACCGAAAAAAATGCCTGTGCTTGGTCACAAGAGAAAATTAAGGACTTATTCACAGATGCTGTCATCGAAGGAGATGGATGTAAGTTAAAAATATTTAAAGAATTTGTTAATAAATATATCAATCAGTTCATTTTTTTATTTATACATTTTTTAAAATCTTTTAGTTAAATGTAAAATAACAGAGATAGAAAAATGTGAAGGAGAAGCAGTAGCAAACAATAGGAAAGGAAAATTAATATTCTTCTATGAATGGAATATTGTTTTGAAATGGAGTTGTCTAACAGCATCTTCATCATCTGATAATAAAAAAAAGAAAATTGAAGGAAAAATCAACATTCCTAATTTATCAGAAGAAAATGACATTTCTGAAGTGGATGTAAGTAATTTTAAAAGTTACAGTTATTAATTTAGAAAATTAAAAATTGACACATCAATAATCAACTTTTTTATATTTTATTCTAGATTGAAATTACGCTTAAGGATAGTACAGATGAAGGTGAAAGAATTAAGCATTTATTGCATACAAAAGGCAAAGACACAATTAGGGAAAAGTTAAAGAAATATGTATCAAGTTTGAAAGAAGGTAATTTCATATTTTAGAATCATATTCGTATTTTGAATATTACGCATAAAATCAAAACTTGAAAAATGCACAAACTACGAAAAATTCAGTTTTATGCACACAAATTTGGGTATACTATAAGAAAATACAATGTCACACCTCTTAGACGCAAAAATTTTCGTTATCTGATTGATGACCGCATGCCCCTTGGGGCCGACAAAGCCACTCGAGTCGTAAAACCTAATTTTTTACAATATTTCTTTTATTATATGACCAGTGTGCGGGTCAAATTGTGTTTTCTGCTCGCAAGATATAATTAGAATCAATTTTTGTAACTATTACTGCATTGACAAATAATTTTTGCAAATTGACCATAAAATTTTATATTCACGTTATCATGCTTTATTCATTTATTTTTTTAATCCCTTTCAGAATTCACTAAGGGAATGATTCTTCCAAAAAAGAATGATATGAAAGAAAACATTTCCAATATGACGTCCAACTTTAACGTAAAAGTATGTTAGAATGTTATACAAATTTTATATTTCTTATCTGTATCAGACGATTTATTTATATTTGTGTTAATTAACTTTCTAGATGCAAATGAATGCTACGATAAATTCATGCAATAACAATGAAAAAGCAGGCTGCAAAATTTCCACAACAACAGTAAAACAGCAACAGAAGTTTATGTGCAGAGGAAATGACTTTTATAACGTAATGACGACGCCTGAGGTTAGAAATAAATCAGTTTTTTAACTTATTTGAAAATCTTTTTTTTTTATGCATTTTTTTCGAATATCAACTACATTACCGTTCTAAACAATTTTCAATCTTATTTACAAATTTTTGAAACAGCTTTAATGGCAATTTTATATGAAAAAAACTTTTTAATAAAAAATAAAATAATTAAATTTTTAATTTCTCAGATGGCGATGGCGTTCACAAAGGGGCCTGTAAAACTCGAAGCCAAAAAAGAAGGAAAGTTTGAACTGTTTGGAGGAAATATTCTTGGTGAATTTGTTGAACTTGCCCCAACAAAAATAGTACAAAAATGGAGATGTAAATCATGGCCTTCTGGACATTTCAGTGAAGTTGTTATGGATATTGTTGAAAAAAATGATCATACTGAAGTTAATATTCTGCAAACTGGAGTACCTTCAAGGTAATTTTTAATTATTATTTTAATTAATTAAAGATGTAATAGAAATTGTATTAGCAATGTTATTTATAATCTTGCACGAGAAAAAATTCAGTAAGTACATTTTTTCGCACATAATTTGATTCTCTTTCAGAATCCGTCACCAGTGTTAGTCTAGTGAAATAAAAAAATTATAGCAGATGTAAAAAAATCTTTAAAAAAATTAGTTTACGTTTCAGCTGCTCCTCATTTTTTAATTTTGATTAATTCAAATAACTTCAACAGAATACTCTCGATCATGCGAAAAGGCTTTTTTATTATTTAAAATCATTAAGTTATTGTCAACGCTTCGTAATTTTTAACTTTACCTACTATTTACAATTTATTGTTTTTATTTGTCGTTAACTTCGGCAGTAACTGTTTATTTTAAATAATAAAATACCTTGCATGATGGAAAGTATTGAGTTGGAGTTCCTTGAGTAAAAAAATGTTACTTTTTAACAAAATTTTTCATTCAACGATATTTTCGTATATAATCTTACTGATAGAGCTTGGGAAGTGGTAAACCATGCGTTCATGAAATCTAAATTTTAAAATGTATCTGTATAAATATTCAAATTCAAATATAAATTAAATGAATTTTATCGTTCGGTAAATTTGATAAATTATAATAAAGTATTTTGATTTTTCGAATCATTGTTCAATGAAATTTGAATATGGTATTAAAAAAAAAAAAGTTTTATTTATAGCCGTAAAAATGTTTTTTACGTAAAAAACTTCAAATAAAATGTTTTTTTTAGTATAATTTAAAAAATAATATAAAATTTTGGACTGATAGGACCTATTTACACTGTTTTCATCTTGAATTTCGATTTTTACATGTAAACATTTTAAATCTGTCGTATACTTTTGAGTTCACTATTCTGATAAGTGTTAAATTACACATAAAAAATGTACTTCTCTGATTTTTTCTGAGGCATTAACTTTTGAAATAAAATAGTAGAAACGTCCTTTGGTTAATATTTTGCTTGTTTCATCAAAAATAGTAAAATAAATGTTGATATTCATTTTTCAGTGAAGAAGATTCAACAAAAGAGAATTGGGATCGGTATTACTGGGACGCCATCAAAAGAACCTTCGGCTTTGGTTACTTCATGTGATTCTCTAAAGCGATTCTTCCTTTCATTTCACGTACACTTAAGCACGGGCGTAGCCATTACGCTCGTCGACGCCACTGCCCTAAACGCTCGGGGCTTTTGCTACGTAGGTATTATAAGTATTTAATGATAAGTAGATGAAATCCGAGAGGCGCCGCAAACTGCGACGCCCGCAAGGCAAGATGAGAGACGACGGCATCTCAAGGATCGCGGCGCTATGTGCAATCCAGCCACTCTTGACGCGGGTTTCGTAAGAAGTTACCTGGAAGTCGCGATTTCAGAAAGGAATTAACAAAAAACGAATAAACACTAACTTGAATTCAGATCAGATGAAATAATAATTACATTTCGATCTTTAGTGTAATCAACATCATTGCTAAGCAATTAAATGAAGAAACAGTAAAGTATAATTATTGGTGTCCCAAAGATTTTACTTTCTTTCTTTTAAACTGAATCAACTTTGTGATCGATTGATGCGGACGTTTAAAAAGTTTTGGTTTCGAAGAGAAACTTTTAATTCAATTTTTATGTTATTTAAAAATTTTATACAACAGTGTTTATAAAACGTAAATAAATCTCAAAAGTAAATAAACCTTCAGTCTTTCATTTCCTCTGCCTTTCGAGAAACCACATAAGTATATACATATTTACAAAACATTAAATATGAAAATTACAATAATTTCAATTTTTACTGGCTTAATTTAAAGAAAAGTTTTCTGAATCGTCTGAAAACCTATATGCAAACATCTAATATAATTATTTTTATTCTATACCTAAAATATCTTGAAATAATTGATTTCTTAAATTAAAAACGAAAAAAATTGAATTATGAGATAATTTTTTAATTAGATGAAAACATTCAATTTTATTACACACAAACTTTGATAATGCAGACAGACTCGCATCCTTACGTTTTCCCAGAGATCGAGTTTTCCAAAAAATGCCACAAAAAAATAACAGCAAAACTCCGAAAAACAATGAGTTTCGCGCTCAAAACTCTGCAGATCACTATAATTTCCCAGGTCATCAGCTATACGACCAGGTCGAAAAAGAAAAATTCATAAAACTAATAGCAGCAGAGATGATGACGGCGGCATAAGTAATTAGTGTTTTCCCAGGGCCTACGACGTGCGAGCGTTGATCCGTGTACACAACGTGACGTTGTTCGCCGTGCCGTTACGCAGCTCTCGTTAAATCCCCCGGTGACATGCGCCCCTCCGCGGCACAATGAAACCAGCGAGAGCGAGAGAGAGAGAGAGAGAGAGAGACTCGGATATGTGCGGGCAAAGAAATGAGATATCCCGTTGAGTTGAAGCGGGGCTAAGCACGACCCGGAAAATGCAATTAAATGCACAGGTAATCGGCAAACAGTTTAAGTATATGATATAATTTGTGGGATTGATGTCGCCTCGTTTTTTACAATTGGAAAAGTGGTAGTTTTTTTGTGAATTATTCGGTTCTGGTTTCGTATTCGTTGTTAAATTTATTTAATATTATTTTATTTATTATGGTTTTTTGTAATGATTACATATTTATTGCTTGCCAGTATTGTATCTGAGTTGCTGGTTATTTAAAATAAGCTTTTAGTGAATTGTACTTTTTTTAACTAGATACATAGATTGATATATAGATCTTTTATTTATTTTGAAAAGTATTAATCACTACTAAAGTTACATCTTTTCTTTTCCTCGGTATTACTTTGACTGCTTGCTATTTTGGAGACCATTTTTAAAATTCTAATTAAAACTGGAAGTTTTAATGACTTCGGTTAGCTAAATGTTTAGTTTTAAAGTACCTAATGAGTTTTATACTTTGCTGAAAGAAGCTGATTCTGGTGTATTTTACAGAGATATCCGTGAATTAAACGAATGAATATTGATCGTTATTTCAAATACTGATGCTTTGTTTTAAATCATGAAAAACAATAAGAAATTTGGAGCGTAACTTTGTTTTAATTGATATAGAATCATAACTTGTTCGATATGAGACTTCCAATGAATTTTAGCTGAAAATACAAAAGTTATCGATACAAATATAGCAAACTAATAAAATTCATTAAAATTGTATGACATTCAACTTAAACGCCCAATTTCACAATAAAATTCTCGATCGGTCATCGAAACAAACAGACAGTTTTGTTTCTACGAAAACCCTTTGTAAATTAATCATGCTGAGCTGCAAATTTAGACCAAGTATCGCAAGGCCGAGTTCGAAAAAAGCCTACTCCTTTTTTCTTATATCCAAACAAACGTCAGCGTTCGAAAGAAAAAAGTATACGCGAGCAAGTCTTGCGGCTTCGCACTTCCGGCTTCGGCGTCAGTCGATATATATATAAAAGGACCACATGCGCTTCCACCCCCCCGCGCCTCTCTCTCTTAATTCCTTGGCCGTAAGTCAGCGCTTCCTCCGTATCTCGGCCGCGGCGAGCACAAATCTCCCTCCCTCCTCGTGCAATCTGCGCGATTGACCGATGCGTATCTCCCCCTTTCCGGGCTCTCCCCCCCATACATCTTGTCTTTTATAGATTTTCTTCGCTCTCGATGCCGCTCTCTTTTTTTTCTCTTTCTTTTTTTCTTTTATAGATTCCCGCCGCTGCTCCGGAACGATATCCCGCTCGTTCGTCGTTATGTCTTTCTTTTCTGTTATCGTCTTGTCTTCGCGGCATCTTTACGCGCTATGCGAGTATATACGCGGGACGACGCGGCTGGGAAAAGAAATAAAGCGCCGGAAAAGCGCGAGTTCGCGCGAGATAGCGGGAGACCCCTGTGCGGTTATTGAAACGTGAATTATTATTCGAAGGCAAAACGAACGCCGAGTCCCTCTCGATCTCGGGATCCTCTTTATATTACCTCTTCGGGGGCGGGAATCGGAAAAATCGGGAAACGGCGTATGAATATAAGCTTAAGCAGCGACGTCGCCGCCGCGCGGAGAGGAATTTTTGACTTTCAATTCAAAAATGCGCGCACAGATATGAGGTATATAGGCGGCGACCGCCGATTACTTATACATACGCTCCCCTCGCGGGCTTCCCCTCGCCCCGCGTAAGTTCGATTAGAATTGCAGATCCTACGGGCGCCGGGACAGCGAAATTTCCGTGCACTTACGTTTCGGGCGGAGATGCGATCGGCCGCGATGGCTGTTTGCGCGTTCGATTGCACTTCGGAGCCCGGGAGTGCCGACTAAACGAATGAATAAAGAGCCGAAGATTATGGCTGGCGACGCGAACTGCGCGCCGAGGCGTTTGGGTCTTTGATAAACTGACGATTGCCTTCGGCGAAGCTTGATGCGGTTAATGCATTGGGCGTAAAATAATTATTTTTTATTGCAACGATGATATATTATTGCGCGGATGTTTAATTGGATATTGAAACATTATTGACTTGGGCTGAAAATGAAAATTTCTGAAAATATATCGTTTTCGGGTTTATTTAATAATAATTAGCAACTTTTATTTATTAATCGCAACGCATTGGCTCGTTTGCAAGCTTTTCATATTATCTCGAATCGTTGATAATTAATTAAACAATCATTCGCAGTGAGCATGAAGAATTCAATTACATTCACTGATCCGTAACCGAACTACAAAGTCTGCATAAATGATCTTGACGTGAGTAAATTCTATAAATTGTGATAAAAATTTGGATAAAAAGCACGAAAAAAAGATGATGAGAATATGATGTATTGGAAATGTTCCTACGAAAACCTTTTTTTTCAAGAATAAATTACTATTTTGTTAAAAAAAAAAAAAACTTTTCTGATTTCAACTTGGTTGAATATCGAATTTCAAACTCGAAGAAAGATATTCGTATACCTTTATCACAAATAAACACATCCAGCATCCAGGAAGACTGTAAAAGCGTTCATTGTACCAAATCGAAATTCAAAACTTAATCCAATTTTTATCCTTAAATCTACTGGTAATATGTTTCTGGCAACAGATCAACTTTGAATTTAAGCAACCGAAAAAGCATTGGTATATACATTTGCAGAACATATTTCATTTTACGAAGGTATTATTATTTCGAGTTTCGGTCGTACCGAGTTTATTTAAATCGTCATTTACAAAATAATGTAATACGAAAAAAAAGCTGATTATATACTGAAAATAGCTCAGGTAAGTATAACACTCTGTTTACTGTTTCATGTTTAAGACGCTCTATAAATTTTTCGAAGCCTCAGCTCGTAAAAATAAGATCGTAAAAGCAGATAACACACCCCGCGCACGGCATTATTATTATATAAAGTCTCGCGTGACATTAGTTCCGCTAATAAAAATTGAAAGCGACAACCGCCGTCTAAAATCTAATCAACCCAGGCGATCTCGCAGCGGCTCGCTTCCGCGAAGATTTATTTTATCGGGCAAAACTTAAATCGAAAAAGGTACATATCGCACCTCCCCCCGACCACCTGAGCCCTTCGGAAGTATATGCAATACGCCGAGCGCAGCGCTCTCGGGCCATTTCGCGCAGTTTTTTTTTACGGTCCGAGCTACACTTTTGTTCCGCGGCGGCGTCCCTTTGTTATCTCGCCTCGAGACGGATAAGCGACTTCCTGTTTTGCTCCATAAATTACTCGCGCGCGCGCGCTGCGCTTCCCCTCTACTCTCCCGAAATGCAAAAATTCAGGCGTCGCCGTACCTAGTAAAGTTCGCGCCGAGCGTCGTCGGGAGATTCCATTCCTCGAGGACAGACGGCGTTCGCGCGGCGTGCCTCTCGTCGGCGCCGATTTATTTTCCATCGGCTGCCGCGCGCGATCGGATGATGCTTTTTTATTATCGGCCCTCCCCCGGGGCTCTCCGCCAAGGGCATCGGATGAATTTCAAATGGGGAGGGATTGGCCGCGGACGGGAAGTGGCCGCGATTCCTTCCTTCTGCGATTTTTATTGCGAGATGTCGGCGCGGTACGGAACGAGGGTAGATTGATGGTAAACTGGCTCGTAAAATGTATCCCGGGTATTTCACTTTGGTGGCGGGGATCTTTTTAATAACTCGGGACTGCACGTTAAGGACGATGGGATTAGATAGAGTTTTTAAAAAAAAAAATGACCCAATAGCATTTGCTGCCGGGAGCAGGTTTTAAGAGTACAGAGCCGGGCGATTCGAAGGGGGAGATACATTCAATTTAGCAAATGAAGTTCGCTCGTTCGGTGGTCGACGTAAGTTACGATCGCGGAAAGAGTGGCCGCTGTAAAAAAAAAAAAGAAGCGCTCGTCGACGTGAATTGGCCAATCAGCTGCCGCGAAGTTGAGGGGCCTTTAAAGCTTAATGGACAGGCTGATCATTTAATTTCCAGGGTGATCGCGAAGGAGGTCTTACTTTTATACGTGCCATATTTTCAAGAGACTCGTATAAAGGATCGACCGCGACAGAAGGTTATTAAAGTTCCACAGCTAACAAAATCGAACAAAGGTATTATCCTTCAAGATTCTTTCTTCGCATCGAGAAGCGCAAACGGAAGAGTCGACTAAAACAGTCTGAACCAGCAGCAGCCGCGGCTTCGAGTCAAATAAAGCTCTCTCGGAAAACAGCGGCGCGGTTACATTATCGTCGACGGAGAAAGCGTCTGGCTCGCAATAACAAGCGCATAATGCACCTTCCGTCAAAAGGCTCTCCCGGAGCCGCGGGCCGATAAATGGCATTTAAAACAAAGGGCCGCGCGGCTATATATAAACCTTGGCGTACCCTTCGATTCCGCCGTTAAACCTTCCGACAGAAATTCCGATCGCGGCCAAGTTTTCAAAGTTTCGCTCGCTCTCGCGAGCGCGGAAACCCGCCCCGCGGTCTGGCGCGATCCGTCGCTTGGCCTCTCTCTCTCTCTCTCTCTCTCTCTCTTGGAAAATGGATGTTGCGTGCTATCTGGATATGCACTCGCGAGAGCGGATGCTCTGCCCGGGTCGAGGGCCCTTTTTATACGTAAGGGTTAACGAAGTAAGGCGGAAGGAGGGTAGGGCTTGTTTTTATCGAGCTCGAGCGGGGAGGATGCTGCCGGATGGAAGGTGCGCCGGACGCGGCGGAACTATTCCGAATGAATTCTTTTTAAGTCGATTCTGTTTAAAAGGAATTCGTTTTGAATAAAGTTCCGCCGTATGGGGTATTGAACTCTTTCCTCGCGGAGTTTGCTGGATTCTTTTATGGGGAGTCTCTAGAATGTGCATTGCGTCTTTGTATTTTCCGATGAAAAGAGGAGTACTCTTGGTAGGAGCGTTAGAGATATGTGATATGGCAGAGTTATAGATGATACGGTAAATTGTTGCAAAACACTTTTAAGGAATTTCATTTGCACAAGTTCGATCGTCTCGAAAACAGTGTATTTATCTAGCTTTTACCATTTATAATCACAAAATATTCTTTTGCAACAGTATAAATCGCTCAATAGTAATTAAATGCTTGGGTGAGCAAATGATTAATATAGTTTCTGTAGAGGAAATTCAACCCTGCTATAATACGAAAATCTAATAAAGCTTCGCTGAAAATCAGCAAAACCTCAATCGATATTGCCAACGAAACCTGCCCGGCAGTATTGCGCATTTCAAATTCGCATCGACAAAAAATGATGAGTAGAAAAAAAAAGGCTGATCTCGCCCGGAACTCGGTGCAGTTTATATCAATAGAGCAGAGTAAATTCCATTTCCTTCGAATTACGAGTACCGGAGTGTAAATACGCAAGTCTAGTCCTCGATCGTGCAACGCCCCTAGGCAGAATCCCCGTTCTTCGCGTCCTACTATCGGGGTACAACGACGTCCTTATATATCCGTCTCTCCCCGATATACCGCGTACGTCTCGGAGCGACAGTCAAATTCGGCGAAGTTTAGTGCCCTCTGCCCCCTGATAAACCGTCGAACGGATAAACTACAGAGGCCCAAAATTACTTCGTGTTCCGTCCTATTTTCTTCTTTTTTTTTTTTTTGTTTGCTTTATTGAAACGCGCGCCTCGTCGAGTGTCTTGCACAAAGTCGGAGAGCTTTTGACTTCATCTTTTTATTACCGCGAGAATAGAGTATTCTAGAATTTCATAAAACTTCTCGAACTGTATAGTGTTTGCGGCGAAACGTCTTCGGGACGAAATATTGAATTTGCAGACGTAGCCTTTTGGCGCTCGGGAGAAAGAAGCGGAGAGTAGAATTTTTAAGGATATTTATCGAAAAGACAGGATTAAAAAAAAGGTGTTTGAACTCGAACGATTGCAACGTAAATATTTGGAGACCGCAGGTCGAATTAATAAAACTGGCTCTCTCTCTCCGAGACATTTTCCGGGGGGTGGCTGTATTTTGCCTATCATATGCAAACGCTCTAAGCTACTGCCGCGACGTGCAAACGCCGCACGCGGAAAAAGCACCCGGGGACCGAGGAAAAGGAAAAAGACAATATTTTTGTTGGGTAAACGTTCGTAATTTTTCTACGAGGGTACGGAGAAGAGGTATGCAGATGCGTGTCATATAAATATGCACTGCGCTGCAGTTGTTATTCCCGGACTGTTTCGATATGCGCAGCATTCCTCGATACGCTCTATGTTAAAAACCCTATTATTATAAGAAGTTTCATTTTTCCTACATCATTTTATCGCCTGAATACTCGCGATACGTCGTGATCTTCCGCATTTTTGAAATTTCACAAACGCAATAGATTGCCCGCTCCGAAAGGTGTGCAGTAAGCTTGCGATTCGCGGAGATTGCCATCGAGGTTTGCAGTGGCCTCGCAACAGATTCTGAACGGTTGTAATGGATTGCTTAGAGGGCGTATACAAACGCGAGGAAATTGATCGATAGGGTCGTCTCACTTTTGGTTTCGTCGATTATAAAAAAAGATTAGAATTTCGACTTTCCCGAAGGCTTTTCTTTTTTTTTGGTGGGGGAATAAAAGCTTGCTCTTAAATTCGGTTATCGAAAAGCTGAAAGGGTCTCTCGTTTACAATGCCGTACTTTGTAATTAAATTCTTTTTATTCGGAGTCAATTAAAAGTTAAATTAAACGGCCACTCTCTCGGCCGATAAGCGACGCTTTTTCTAATTCTGTCGCCGCCGCAAAGTTCGAAAAAAGCCGGCATGCAACAAGGTGGCTCAATAACTCAAGTCATTACGACTTTCTGGCCGAGGCTCAAAATCCCGTCACCAACCCTTTGCCTCTCCCTCCCTCCCTCCTCCCCCGAATAATCTGTTAATCTTTCAGCCCGATGAATAGCACCGCTAATGAATTCCCTCGCCGACGGTATATAAGCTCGTCGTCCCGAGCAGCGATATCGAAGAACGCTCGCGCGCCAAAAGCAAGCAGCACGGGTTAAGTAGTGAGAGGCCGGCTCGGGTCAGACAAAGAGCCATCTCCGCTTACGCACTCCGCGCGAGAGAGAAATTCGAGTCCTCCTCCTCCTCCTCCTCCTCCGCCACCCCTCGGCTCGCGGCGCGGCATGAATGAGCCGACGGAGCGAAGGCACACCGCGGGGAAGAGGAGGCAGACCCGGCGCAAGTGCGCGCGCCTTCGAAAATCAAAATCAATGTAGTCCGCCGCCACCGCCGCCGCCGCCGCCGCCGCCGCCTGGAGCAGCGGCGCGCTTTGCCCACGCCCAAGTCCTCGCGCGCACACACACGCGCGCGTGCAAGAGAGAGAGAGAGAATCGACGCAGCCCGGCGCTCTCTCGACTCTTTGCCCTTCTCTCTCTCTCTCTCTCTCTCTTTAATTCGTGCCTCGCGCCGAGTCTTCTTATTTATCGTCCTCCGCTCTTTCGCTCCTCGAGTGGACCGCTATATTCCTCAATCCGGAGATTTAATTAGACGATGCGTTCGTTTGCTCGTTCCGAGGAGAGCCGAGCTCCTCTCATTTGTCGCCCCGTTTTCTTTTTTTTCTTCTTTTTTTTAACAATAAGCGCCGATATCGTCGCGATTCGTTTAGTCGCTTGGGGACTCGGCTGTCTCGATCGGGGAGCCGCTCGGAGATACAGCGGGGAACAATTAAGGACTAACGATCCGTGGCTCGAGTGCTTTATGGGTCAGTGTTGGGCACCGTTCCTCATTGCGATTAGTCCGAGATGATATTTCAGACGAGACGCGGCTGCTTTATCGGCCTTTGGATTTCGGCCGTTCCAATTAAGTATACACGACGTTCTCGCTCGGTGAAAAGTTATGCCCCGCGCGGCGTTTGTCGGGAAAAATTGTGTGTTCACGGGAGCTGATCGCAGGCGAAAGTCAACGACGGATGGTAAATCGAGTCAGATGCGTGTCGAGTTTGCATCTCGCTTCGCTCGGGAACACGCGTAGTTCCACCTTTGCTTTAAAATCCACCGCGGTCCAAAAGCGCGGAACAAGAAGATTCCGATGTAAAGGTTCAATTTTGCAAGCGCCTTGCTCCGCACGTTATCCTGCACGCGGACGAAATTCAAATTAGCAGATGTTGCATTTAGCTGGATCAGATATTCCGCCGCCCGAGAGAGCATATCATTTAATTCTGCTTTAACCGAAAGAACGAAGCGGGCTTTTTTTTGTACAAAAAAATTTCACAGATCTCGAATGAATATAGATACGTTAAACGCATTTATTCCAAAATAACGTCTAACGTCGAATCAATCCAATATAGCTTTCTGGTAAATGTGTACTTTAATTCCTCGCTTCGATTGATGCCAGTTTATTAAAGTGCACTCTCGCCAATTCCAATCGTATTCTTTTCTTTTGATCTTATCGAAGCAACCGAGAAGATTCTCTCCCCCCCCTCGGATCCATCGAAGAAAAGTTCATCGCGACCCTTCTCTCCGCTTCTGTACATTGTCCCATTAAAAATAATTAAACAGTTAATATAACTGCGCCGGGAAAGAGCCGTTGAAAAGAATTTGAAAAATTGCTCGCGGCGTCCTTCTCGGTCGGAACCGCTCGGATTCGTTTCCCGAGAAATCTGAATGTTCACTTTATCGTCGGGCGTCCACCCTATCATCTCCTTCCCCGTCCTTTTTTGTCCGCCACTCCGATCGCCGACTGATTTTCGCCCTCTGGCTTTCTTTTAGCTTTTACTTATTTTTTCACCTGTATCCCCTCTGCTTCTCGCTTATTTCTCTATCCGCCGCGCGCTATATGTATACTTTTTCCTCCCGTTTTTAATCTCCTTTCCCGCCTTCGTTTATTTTTCTTTCTTATTTGTCTCTCGCTAATTTCCCCCAAGTTTTTCATTTTCCAACGGCTCTGTTTATTTACCTGCTTCTGTATACCCTTGCTTCTGCCCGTTCTTTCTCTCTCACTGTACCCGCGTGGCTCTTTCCTCTGAAATCACGGCTGCGAATTAACAACGAGTAAGTCTCACCTTTTTTTTTTAAGGCTCGTTCGTTGGGCTTATCCGAGCGAGATGAACCTACGTTCGTCCTGCTTACTAGATTACAGGGACTGCGTTTTTGTCTTAAAATTGCTCCCGGAAATAAGCTTCTTCCTCTTCTTTCACCTATGCGCACTTTGCTTAATCGACAACGAAAAAAAGTTAGTAGAGCAAGTTATGGTACGGTCAGACATGCACGCCTGTACAGACATTGTAGTATATAATACACCGAAAGAAACTTTACACTAAAAATTACTATACTTTTGAGTAAAGCGGCGACAAACTAGCATCAGCCATATTCAGAGATTAAATACGAAACAGCGTTTATTTCGAAATAGGATCGTTTAGAGGCGCCGCGCTAATTGCCCATCCTCCGCCGAAAACACTAGAATCCAAAGTAGCCGGTCTCGGCGCGCGAAGAAGAAGTGTGTGGGCTTTCTCATCTTCATAAAGCCGACCTGCGGCGGCCCTGCGGCTTACTCTCCGTAAACAGTCCGAAAACTGCAAAAACCCCCCCGTCCATTATTCAATTGCCATCCTCCTACCAGTCGATCCTCTCCCCCCGAGCGGAGAGCGGAGAGAGCGTTTATCTTTAATTAACAAGCGCCCCCCCCCCCCCTCTCATTACCATTCACCGGCACATTTCTTTCTTCCCTCCGTCCGCGCGCGAGAAAGCCTTTAAAGGGCAGCAGCAGCGGCGGCGGCGGCAGCAGCGAGCGAGTCGAGTGCTCGGGGAATTTGCCGGCGACTGCCCCTCTGCAATTTCCCGGCTGCCAGCCGTCATATGGTCCACGAACTCTCTCTCTCTCTCTCTTTCTCTCTCTGTCTCTCGAGTCGAGTGGTCGCGTCGCGTTGAGTCGTCGTCTCTTTTCTCGAGACCGAGAGAGAGAGAGAGAAAGAGAGGGGGTGAGGCAGCGAGCTAAAGAGTTCGTGAAAATAAATAGCGAGCTACGACTGACGAAAGAGGATCCTTTAGAGCCGAGAGAGAGAGAGAGAGACGGCAGCCGCCGGAGAGAGCCGAAGGGGCTCCGCAACGACTTTCTTACACGCGAGGCTTGCATATATCGCCTCTCTCTCTCTCTCTCTTGGCGCGCTCCTGAATGCTTCTTAATTTCCCTCCGCCCCCCCGGCCGTCACGCCGTCGCTTTGTTTCCGAGGAGCGAAGATGCGCCGCATTATTCAGCGAGGAAAATTAATTACCGCGAGGCGCGGCACACTCGACGCCGTTCTCTCCCTGCTCTATGACCGTTTATTTATATTGCCGGTAATTAAAAGCCGACGCGCGGCTCGCGCTCCTCCTTTTTAGCCTCCTCCTCGGGAGCGCCTCTCTCTCTCTCTCTTTTTTTCCTTCGTCCGCGCGTCTTGCCGACGCAATCATCGGGATGGCCTCTGTGCATTCGTAATTTAATCTCGAAAATGCAATTTCTTTTTCGTACGCATACTATAGGCACGGGCTTTCCACGCGCACTTAACGTATTCCCTCGGTGGCGGCTCGCGGGGAATTATTAACGGTGGCAAACGGAACGACCGAATCCGCTCCTCTTTATTTCTCTTCTATTTTGCCGCTCTCGGATTCTCTTTTGCGCCGCGCGCACACCTTTTTCTCTCTCGCAGTTCAACCTCTGAAATAATCTTGCCCGCTCGCCGGTCGCGATAGCGCCCCCCGTGTTCTTCCCCTCCCCCCCCTCCCCCAGCTCGAAACTTTCTTTCGTTTTGAAATTAAATTTACTTATCATTTATTACGTTAATATTCCGCTGTGGATAGAGTAAATTTCCATTTTAGTTAAAATATATAATACGCGAGTTTTCTTGGAGAGAGTTTTTTTTTTTTTGTTAATAAAAACTATATTTAAATTGATTCTGAAGCTGAACGGTTAAAATTGTAATACTTGTCTGCAATTTAGTAATATCGTAGAAATAGTTCACGTACACGGAAAGTTCGGAAATATTTTATGCCCGAAGAAAGTTGTCAGCTTGTGGGCTCATTTACATGCCGCCCATAGAACTCTAATATCAAAACTGTAAGTGAAGGGAAATACGTGACTAATTTGAATGTATTTTACAAACTATTAGGTATACCATTTGCTGAAAAACTTATTAGATATTGTAGAGGTAAAAATAAAAGCGATAAAATGTCCCCTCCCACTTTATGCTTCCTGAAAAAATAATAAAAAAAAGTATTCGACTGCTAATTAAATTTATCCGTGAGAATTACTCGAATTATCTATTACTCGCTTTCCGATATTCAATTTACGTTAAAATAGTACCGGTGAAATAATAATTGAATTTCTATGATTCCAAGCGCATTTTATTTAGCTCATTAAATTACGACATTTGAATTCTCTGACATATAAAGGTTAATTTCTTGTTAAAAATCTATTTCCCAAGTTTAAAGAGTTAGTCAAAAGGACGTCCAAAAGTAACTCGAGTCAAACTCGTTCGAAAGGCTTTAAAGGAAATAAATACAATATTCTAAAAACGAATGTTTCGGATTTCGAGGGCAATTTCATGCATCGATAAATCTAAAGTTTCTAATATTTTAAGGCATAATATTTAAAAGTTTCACGTTCTCAAAAAAAAAACTTATAACCCCGAAACGACTGGGGTATGAAAATACACGTACTGCCAATAAACTGGAGCCGCGCCGAAGCCAAATCCGATAGTTTGTGTTCCCGGAATCGCGCAGGCCTCGCATAAAATCATGGATTTTCAACAGGGGGGCCCTTTAAAGTTTTAATATATGCGCGAGTTCCAGACGCAAATAAATCACTTTTGTAATAATTTTCGGTAAAAATTAAACCTGGGGCTTTTTACGAGGGCACTATTACGATGGGATTTAAATTTTCTACAATCCACCGTGATGAATTAATTTTGGAAGCTAAAATAAAGGATGCTCTTTAAATTTCAAGTATTTCGCTTCAATTCGAGCGGAATAAAAGATCAACGCTTCCATTTTAATCAATTTTCTTTTTCCGATGCTCATAAAGTTTCTTTTTCATTATAGAAGGCAATCCTTTTTCGAACGTTTAAAGATTCACTGGATCGTAGCTTGTGTGATGTGTTCTAACCAACATAATTGGAAATTCTGTTCTTGCCATCAAAGATCGGAAATTATTTAGTGCATCTAAGCCGATAAATACGTTCTGTATGCTCCACATAATTATCGAATAAAGGGTATTAAAAATTTATCGTACATTTGGTGAGTATTAAAAAAAGCTAATAAAATATTTGGCTTTCACGTTAGTGGCTTTGATTTTAATTCACTATTTCTTCTTTATATAATAAAGGTGCTTAATTTTAAAGCTTCAGGTAAGGTTGATACATTAATTTTGGCTTTGTCAATAAAAAAACTTGGGCACTTTAATTGGCCAGTAGTACGAAGCGGAAAAATTTTGTAGAAAACAAAAAATCAATAAAATCGTAACGGTTACACGAAAAAATTCACCGAACGTCAACCTTCCCGGGAAATTGAATTTACAAATTAAAAAAAAAAAAAAAAAAACATCCATCCCTTTTTTTTAGCAAGAGCGCAAACACATTTCTGCGTTCCTTGATTAAAAACCGAACCCAGCGAAGAACCCGCTCTCGAAGCCGCGCTCGACAGCAAAAGCACCGCGCGCGGTGCTCCAAAAACCCCCCCTCGAGTTCCATCATCTCCGCCGTCCGAGCGATCCTCGAGAATATCCCCGTCGTAATTCAAGCAGCCGAGAAGTGCACTGGCATGATCCGAAAATTTGTAAAGGGCATCTTTCTCCTCGTCAGACGTCTGGTTGCGCGCGCGCTCTGTACCGGGGAAAGGGAGTAAACTCCGAGCCTCCCTCCCTCTCTCTCTCTCCCTTGCTCCGTTCGCTTCGGCCAGATATCGAGAGCGAGATGGAACGGCGGCGGCGGCGGCGGCGGCGACGGCGGCTCTGCGCCCGCTCTGCGACGCGCCCGCAGTGGAGCAGTGGAGCAGTCGCGCGACGACGCTCCTCCGCGAAGACCGAGAGAGAGCCGAGCGAGAGAGCAGTCGGTCGCAAGGTTAGCGCGATAGAGAGAGAGAGAGAGCCCACCGGCGGTCGTGTGTCCGTTTCTCCGATGCCGCGCTGATCGACAATCTCTTCTTCTCCCCCCGCCCCCCAGTGTGCGAGAGCGGACTATGTGCAGCGGAGCACCGAGGAAGAGCAGCGAGCCGCGGCGGTAGTGATGTCGAGTCGGTGGCTGCTGCCGCTCGGTCCGCCCGCACCTCGGCCGTTTCTACTTCCGCGCCGCGTAAGCTACCCTCTCGGCCAGTCTCCGATATCCGTGTCTCGTCGCGTGTACGTGTGCGTGTGCGCGCGGATGCTGGATGGCCTGGCCTCCATATCCCGACGCGAGAGAGCCTCTCTCCCGCCCCCCGCGGACTCGTTCCAAGTGCCACTGACAGCTGAATTATGGAAGTAGCCGAGCAGGAGGTAATTATGTAATTAAAGCACCCTCTCTCTCCCTCCCCTATTTTTAACGCACGCACGCACCCCCCCAGCAGCGCGCGCGTGTACAGAGAGAGGTATCGGAAAATTATTTTCACCCCCGATGCTCTCTTGTACACACGCACGCGCACAGGGAGCAGCAGCGCGACACGTTCGACGGATACAGACGGAGAAAAACAGATTCCTCTCCGCGGCGCACGCTGGCGAGTCGTCGTCGTCGTCGTCGTCGTCGCCGCCGCCGCTCCATACGCTCAGGCGGCGCGAATCGGTCCTCCTCGCGGGGCGGAGGAGGAGGCAGGGGGAGAGATCTTTTCTCGGGAAGGTGGCTGGCTCCGTTTTTTTTTTCTTTTTTTTTTTTGTCTACCGAACGGACCTGACTCGGCGCGCCGCGATCTCACGGTGTGGGATCCTCGGCTGTTTTGGGCGGGCGTGTCGGCGTGCGTGGATGCTGCGCGCGCTCCCTCCGTCTTTTTCTATATGTACCCTCTCTAAGTCGCGCCTTATCTCTGTCTCTCTCTCTCTCTCTCGCCGTCTCTCGGCGTTCAGGGCAGGCGGATACAGTGCCCCGAGGGGTGCACGCACTCTCCTCCCTCTCTCTCTCTCCGCTCTTTCTCAATTTTTATTCCTCTCCTTCCTCTCTGGCGTTCTAATAGGGGCACTAGTGCGCGCGTACTCTCTCTCTCTCTCTCTCTCCGAGCACGAGGAGGATATATCGCTCGAGCGCGCGCCCCCCGTCCCCCCCTCCTCCGCCATCCTTCCCCCGCGAGACGACGGGGGGTAGGAGAGAGAGCGCGAGAGTTCAGTCGAGCCCAGCGTATAGGCGCGGCCACTGGCGGCGGCTGCCGTGTGTGCGTAAGTCAGTGCCAGTTTCCAGCCAGTCCTCCGCTAGAGGGGGAGATTCAGAGAGAGAGAGAGAGAGAGATAGAACAAGTGGTTTTCGCCGGACGAGCGCACTGGCCGATTATCCTCTTGGCCCCTTTTTCGGCCGCTCTTTTTTTTTTTTTTTCTTTTCGTCGCTCCTTTCTCCGGCGCCCAGTAAGCCCGTGCAGGCCTGTACAGCGGGCGGTCGGGCGGGCTTCTTTTATCTCGCGGCGCGGGACCAGTGATTGACCCGTACCACTGGAGGAGAGCGAGAGCGCCTGTTTACAGTCCGATTAGCACCGACGGCCGCCGACGTTGGACGTCGAAAGCGCGCGCCGACTCTGGGACACACGCATAAAGAGGTTCGTTGTTTTGCCACTGGCTCGTCTCTTTTTTCGCCTGTACCCCCCCGGAGCTGACCTTTGCCGAGGCGCGCGCGCGCGCCGCCGCCGGAAGGCGCTTTATTATGGTAAACACACACACGCCGGCAGCCGCCGCCGCCGCCGCCGCCGTCGCCTGGATGGAATTTTAATCGAAATTTCCGAAAGGGGCGGGGGAGGGCTGCCGTTGCGGAGTATATAGTTTTCGGCCCGCGCGAGCCGAGGCAAATTCTTCGCGCGAGGAGCATTGTTTTGCGGCTCGAGTAATTTGCTTTGTTCGCGCTACAGAACCTGCCTGCCTGCCTGTGCACCTACTCGCGGCGCCGGAGCGCGTTACGCTCTGACCTATATTTTCCTTCGCTGATGGGTCTTGTAGCGCCGGACGCGAGAACCGCGGGCTTTGATTCCAATTCGACTCGAGGCGTGTGTGTGTGCGCGGCGGGGGCAACTTTCATTTTGCCCGACTTCTCTTTCGCAGGGTTCTTAGGTGGTTTTTAGCAAGCTTCTTTGCGGTGTGCTTTCGCGCGAACAGAATTGGAGGCAGCGCGCATCGATTAAAATTAATGACTTTAATAATGCTGGAGGCAAGACAATGCGATCGTCAGAAGTATTTGCACAAAGGGCGTTTATGTTTATGTTGCAGAAGTAGCATTATATTCTAGGTATTTCAAAAGCTTTGAATGTTGACCCGACTCGCGCAAACAATGTAGCTTTGTTAAGCGGCGATTGTCCAATCACTCTCGCTGAAAGTCTGGTTATCGATAAAAAAAAAAAGTAGAGTACATTGTGTAAACGCTGAATTCTCGCCAGAAAGTTAGCGATTATTCCACAGAAGAAGAAACAGTCTTTACAACGATTCGATCAAACGCTCATTCCATTCGCAACGAATCCGCTGCATTAAAAGGCATCGAGATTGAATTTCGTACACGATATCGACACGCGACTCCCTCTTAATGCTGCGGAAACATTGGCCTCCAATTCGCGTCGGGCAAATATGTACACGATATGAATATACGCGTTCGCCGCGTTCGCGAGTACACTCTCTACGCCGCGCGATGCCTTTGATCAGGAAGGGCAAACGCGCTCGAAATCAAACTGCGGATTCGCGAATAAAGTTTCTTAATCAGCGCGAGGGAATTTTGCACATCGAGCCGAGCTGGAAGAGATCGTCAACACCGACTCGCGAATAGGACACGATTCTCGAGATTTTATATAAATTATTATAATTTAGCGGGGCAATTGAAATGAGACCGTAAGTTGCGGCGGCACTCGCGCGATAAATAATTTCTGATAACTCTTTCATGCCGAGTGCATTTCGTTATTGCAAATGAGCTCCGGGGACTAAAAATGTAAGTGATAAGGGTTGGATCCATCCTGAGTATTTTTGTGCGGCTCTCGGCTCGTTAATAAGATTGCAATTTAACGAATTAAACTAATCCGACCGAGTTGTCGAATAATTAAAAAAAATGCTTCCTATATGCTTTTGAAATAATATTTTTCAATTTATTTACTGTCCCGCACACAAAGGCTCTTTCTCCGGTGGATAATTAAGAGAGCGGAGCGGAAAATCGATCGCTGAAGAAACTAATAAGAGCGCGAGCGGCGGTCGAGAGACGCCCGTCGAGGGGAGTTCAAAAATTAGCAGATATATTAAAAGATACAATGCAGTCGTATGCATTTCCGGGCGAACAAAAGAGCCTCCGTGCCTCAAAGGGTTAAAGGCGAAGTTAGATGGAATAGAATAGCATGCCTCTGCACACTTTGCAAAGTTCTGTTCAAATACTTCAATTCCATTTCAGGCGGTGCGCCCATTACATCGCTCTATTACCTCAGTACCGTTTCGCGTATATATATATGTATGTCAATTTTTCAAATCCTTTCTGCCCTTTGCTTGAAGGAAAAAAAGCTTTTGAGCCGGTAAAAGCGTATTTCTCGAGGAAGGTTCTATGTATATTGCGAATGGAAAATATGAAAAATTGCCAATATTGCCATTAGCAATATTTGCGCATCGCTGTTTACCGCGCTGTTGTTCGTGCCTCGCGCGCGAATAATTAACATACATCATAATTATATATTCGATAAACGGCGTATTTTTAAGAATCGAAATGCATTATTCATCGTATCGAAAACTGAATTAAGCGTCTTTGAATATTCACCTGAAATCGGATGCCCGCACTGCTCATTCGTTAGCTGCATAATGGAGAACGAAAGAGATCAATTATTTAAATTGCCCTAAGTAATATCTCGCGACTAACGCCGAAACGTATTCTTTCGAAATACGTTCGAAGCCAATCCTCGATTCCGGCTGTATGTCTCGACGCGCAAAATTTGATTACGTCTCGCAATTAAAAATTTACGTCCGCTCGATCCTCCCGTTACTCGTCAAATCCCCCCAAAATCATTACGGCGGAAAAAGAGCCTCGAAAATTTCCCCGAAATTTCGACGCTTCGAAAATCGTTAGCTGCAATTTTCCTCCTCCTCCTCCTCCCCCCCGGTAAAGCAAAATCTCATTAGCCAGGCAGATTACCAATTAAAATCCTCGTAACCGAGCCCCCCGCGCGCTCCATTAGAACGGCGAAGTAACGAAAGACGCGCGCGGAGCTCTCTGAAACATTGAAATAAACGCCCGTCCCCGCGGCCGTCGTTCGACGGCGACGGCCGGCCGGCCGACTCGCTTTTTCGTCCCTCTCGCGGCTACTAAAAAAGGCGCAATTAGCGAGTCTCTTTCGCCGCGCGATCGTTCGGACTCCGCGGTTTATATTAAACTCCGGTGTCCGTGCCGTGTGCGCGTCGATTCGCAGCCGGTGTGCATTAACCCGGGGATGGGGGTGGGGGGGCTAAGTGCAGGTCGCTCACTCGCGAGCCTGGGCTTCATTCAATTACGATTGTTAATTCTAAAGCGTCAGAGCGCAGCCGCTCCCCCGTCCCCTCCGCTTAGATGAAATCTCGCTGATTGCGTTATGGGACTATTATACTTTATTAGCGGCTCCTCTGCGGCGCGAGGAGAGAGGGAGTGGAGCTTTTTCTGCCTGCCGCTGTTGCACGGAGAGCCGGGCCAGGGCGCGAAAGGCTCTCGATCGCTGGAATGCGCGGAGAGCCCTTTGTGGTGGTTTCTCTAGTAGCTCTTTTAACGGCGAGTGTGCAGTCACTCGGATGCTTTTTCACTCGACGGGCTTCGACGAATTGATTTCAAAATTTTGATGGGGTTGCCGTTAATGAGAGGTTCTGGGATTGAACGGGCTTTGAGAGTCGCGGGGGGATAAATTTTAATCAGTTACCTCGGGGATTTTTGAGTGTATTTTTCATTTTCGTTCAACGCCCGACCTGAATTCGAGTCCTTTTACCTTTTCAACCCCAAGTTTCAATCACTTCGGTACGACAGCTTCGACTTTTTTTTTTTTTTTTGCGAAAGTATTGAAATTCAACGAATAAAAGTTTCAAAGCGCCGAGATCGCGAATGACACATTAAATTTTAATTAATTAACGCGTCTAAAATTCTGACGGTCGCGCCGATAAGAGAATTTTCTGATTGCATTCGCAGCTGAAGACTAAGCAAGGACTAAAATTAAACGAAACTCTGAATATTAAAACCTCCCGGTCGTCGGAGGGAAGTCGAAAAAATGTTAAAATTTGCATGGAAAATACCTAAATTGCGCGCACTCCGCTCGTTCGGACATCGACACAAGTGGAAATTGAAAGCCCCGATGTTCTCGGCGAATACGTCCCCCCCCGAAATGTGCGCAGCGCTGGACGTCGGTTCGAATCGCATTCCGCTTAATTTAAATAAGCACCACCCTCGCCCCGTAAATTCCCAATTTCCGCCGGACCTTAAAGCCCGGGGCCATAAAAAGCAAAGGCGAAAGCCGGGGAAAAAAGCAGACGAGCCCCGGCCGCGATGACAATCGTCGCGCGACGAAATGATTAATGAATCGAGAAGAAGAAGCGGCGGGGGGAGGCTCGAAAACGTTTCTCGGCCGGAGAAGACCCGTAAATCGTCGGCGATACCCGCCGCCAAATTGAAGCCAGATCCGGTTTAGTTTCGAGAGAGAGAGAGAGAGAGAGAGAGAGGCCGCGGAATCGGGGCGCAGCTCCGAGAACCAGCGGCGGAATTACATGGTTCGAGTGCGTCCAATAACGCTATAACCCCGTCGACGAAATTTCTCCTACTCCGCGCCGAAATGCTGATCTCCGCTTGTTGCCGAACGTAATGACGCTCTCCGTTTTGATCGTTATTTTTCGTTTTGTGGGATACTTCCGCCGGCGAATAATCGTTGCATTTGATCAACCGGAGAAAAAGAGGGTTTATCATTTAGCGCAACGTTTGTCACTTTTTATAACTTTTATTCTCGCACGTTTAATTATCCCCGCGAAGCTCGAGCTTAAAAAAGTGGAATACTAATTTGGGTAACTTTCCTAAACGGAGATAAAACGCGCTTTAATTTTGATTAGAATTTTTAGTTTCACCGAGACAAAACTTTGCGAGTCGGGGCATTTTCAAAGTTTCCTGGCGGGCACTAAGAGCCATTTAATTTTTATTAAAACAGATCCTTAAAAAAAAACAAGCGCGACAATTTTTCACTCCGAGGCAATTACGTTGTTTCTTTGACATTTAGGTATATTATACGCCGTTACACGACTGGAATCGAATTCTGGCGGCGTAACGGGCCGAGCTAATAAAAACCCTATTTTATTAACAAGAAAAATGGCGCAATTTGTAAAAGTGAACTCGTCCGTAACTGTGCGCGAGCAGGGCTGTTTTCTTTTTTTTTTTTTTTTTTTTTTTAATTCCAACTGAGCCGCGCCGACAGTTAACACTCGGGGGTGGCTTAATTGTAATATCCTCTTCCCGTCGTAAATCAAATGTACAGAAGTTATAGGCAATTTGAATTTTATTGTAACGGCGAGTTGCGCGCGCGCGCGGCAATTTTGCAAGTACTGCATCTTCGGTCAAATTAAATCCCATAACTAAACGCGCGCAACTTTGAAGCGCAGCGAAATGGCCCTGGCACTTTGGCGCGACGGGAATGAGCAGTTATGAACTAAGCCCCCCCCCGCGACCGAAATTTAACGCGAAACTTTTCGTCTTACGCCGTGGTTATTCTTACCCCCCGCCGTGTTCGCTTCGATTTTGCGAGCAAATAATATCTTTTAAGCTGGGCTCGCGGGTTGTAAGCATGTTTCCAGCAGACTCGTCTCAAGTTTATAGTTTTATTGTGGTTTCCTTAATTCTATTATTCTCTCTGCTAAAAGGCTGCGCATGAATACGTTCTTGCCGCGAATTTTTTCGTTCTGTGCGAACGTACCTATTTTAAAAGTTTGGTACTCCGCGATGCGCCGTGCGTATAAAGTACGACTACGATTACACCGTAAGAAAAATTATTCCTTACTTTTTCAAAACTTTGCCTCGTCGCGGAGCGGTGCAAAATTCTGAAAACTCGTTGGAGCGAAGGCAGCCTATTACTGTAACTTTTACGAAAATTCCAGAGTATTTTGTTCGTTCGAACGGGTAATTTTTTTTTTTTTTTTTTTCGAGAATCGTTCGTAAAATTAAGCTTCCCATCGGAAATTAGTCGAGTAATTCGTCCAAAGTCAATATAAGTAGTTTTGCGACAAATTCAAAACTGGAAAGAAAG
This sequence comes from Ormyrus pomaceus, assembly GCA_900474385.1. Lineage (NCBI taxonomy): Eukaryota > Metazoa > Arthropoda > Insecta > Hymenoptera > Ormyridae > Ormyrus > Ormyrus pomaceus. The sequence continues at coordinate 69,026 of UCOM01000415.1, forward strand.
ATTAAGACGAATCGTTTCTCTGAACTGCGAGCGAAATGGGATTCATGGACTATTCTATACTTTATGACGGGAGCAATGGAAGGAATTCCAAGTAGTCGCAGTTCTTTGTTCCGATTCTTGGACTCGTTTTTTTGTCATTAAACTCCGGGAGTTCAACCCGGAATACGCCTTTCAATTCGCCCTAAGAGTTAACTCTCCCACTTGAATCGAGCTTACCACATTGCGATTATTTTTATATAATTTTATTTCAATGTAAGACGCAAATAAGTTGTTTGTTCTATTTCCATATCGTCCAATTTTATGCACCGACGCTTAATTAAACGCGCAAAAAACATAATAATAATTTTCAGTGGCACGAAATAAATATAGACAATTAAACGGTTTATGTTACGTCAGTCGCTGTGCGGAGCATAGACTGCTTTAATGACGCAGTAATAGTCTAAGAATATCGAGCGATTATTTTTCATATAATTTAATTATTAACGAGTTGTGTGCAACGAGCTGCGCGTTATATCTAGTATGCGGCGATAAGAGCTAGTTGTCTTTATTTTTAGTGCGCGATAATTAGCGCGTGTAATGCGATTTATTAATAAAATTATTACAGTTTTTCAAATCAGTGTTGAAAATTTTCCAGGGAACTGACCCAATTAACGTGTCCTTAATGGCTTCAATTACATAATTGATGTCATTTCAATTTATTGATTATTGACAGTGGCGAACCATTTTCTTTTAGCATAGCGATTTATAATATTTAACCCGATTAGTAATTTTAATAACAATAAGTAAACAATTGTGTTACGTAACGTATTGTTAATGTTTAATTATTTGATTTGTGTAATAAAATTAATTAGTTTGAAACTATATGTATATGTATATATAAATAACTTTTATAAAAAAAGATGCCATTAAAGCATTTTTTCTCTTGTAATGGGTATAATTTTAGAACACAAAGGTGTTTACTTTGTGGAGAGAACGCGCTGGGAGAGAAACTTATGAATAATCGTCACTTCGATGAATAAACAAATTCGTAGGACGATTAAAATTTTTTAAATAATTATTAACTGACAGTATTAAAGTGGAATATTTTTTGGCATTTTGCCGTGTCAGAAAGTAGTATTCTTCTCTTTCAAGAATTATTTTCTTTCAAGTTAATGAAAATTACTAAACAATTAATTGAAATGTACTCTGTATAATCTGCAGAGTTTTTAGAATAGTGTAGAATAGACCATAGAATAAGATGCTTAAAAAGGATATGTATATAACAGTTTTTTGCGACTGTATTATTAATATTGAAATACGATGCGTCTGATTAATTAGGTTACTGGAGCAAAACATTATCTTCCGAACGATGAATAATTAAAAAAGCTCATTGGTCTTGCTGACTCGAATAAGTACCGACAATGACTCGTAAATTTAATGCAGAGGTTATCATAAGTTTTCGCTTAAATTAACCAAAACAGTTATCTTGTAAAACAATCATTAATCTGAAAGACTGAAGATTAAATTTTATACGCTTTAAAAATGATTTGTATAAATTTCTACTTTTCATTAAGGAACGTTGCTTTTTTACGACCCCAAAGAGGTCACATTTTAGGTCACCACCCTTACCCACAAACGCATCGCCTCTCCAGAAATCGGTTGCCAGTCTCCCGGACTCGAAACGTAGAATCTCCAAACTCGTTCGCACTCGAAACTTGACCCAAATCCTCGTCGCGTTCGTCTGCTATTTTTACAGCCTGTACTTCTTACCGCTGTCTATCGACGCTGTCTATCGATATACTGCGTAAATCATATTACCCGACGTTCCCCCGTCTCCGTCGCGCGCAGCAGCTTATTACCTGCCGTCACGAGTTACGCAAATTACGATCAATCGATAAGCGCGGCGGCTGACATTGAAGGGCGCCCCTTTATCGCAAATAAATATTGATACTGCTCGGCGGCTCCGTAACTCCGGCTTAAAAATAATCGATCGCCGCCCCCCCCTAAAATCTCGCCGATCCTCGCGCAAAAGTGCAAACGGAGCCCCCTTCCCCTCCCGTCCTACTCCCGAGTACAAAGAACGGGCCGCCGCGCGACGCAGTTCCGAGCTGCTGATCCGCGCTCGCGTCCTTCTCTCCCACGGCGAGTCAAACTCCGTGCGCCGTCGACTGCTCTTGGCTCGCGAGCAAAAAGGGTAGCTAGGCATTATCAATTCTATCCCCTCTGTATGCGCACTCGCCGCTTGGAAGTATCGTACAACGGAGAAACGAGCGCAATCGACATGTGTCTAGCCTGAAATAGAAGTTAAACGGATCGGCTAAAGTCGCGCGACCGATAGGTGTGTGCGGACGTAACCCAGAGAGAGAGAGAGAGAGAGTGAGAGCGTTAATGCATCGGGCGTTGAATAGCACCGGGCGGCGGCGGCGGCGGTCGTGTGCGAGAACGCGCGAGAGAGGCGCATAACCCAGTTATGCCCGAGCTTGCACCGGCGATGTATAGGCGCCCTCTCCCCCTGCCTTTTGCGCGATCGCATTATTATACGATCGCGCGAATGTATGACTCGCGGGCTCGCGCCGGGGGGGGAGGTGGAGGAGGCTGGCTAAACAAAACGATTCTAGCCGTACAATGTTTCATTGTCGGCATTGTTGCCGCGGCCGGCCCCCCGATGAAGACCGAGAGAGAGAGAGAGAGAGAGAGAGAAGCGTCACGCGAGTCAAAGAAGTCATGCGAAGTATGTGCAGAGCCGGCATTATGCGAGAGAGGGAAGCTGCGAATTATCGGAAAAGGGGGGCTCGCAACTTTTTTTTCTCCCGCAGCGAGTCGTATACGTATATAGTTCGCTCTCTCTCCCCGACGAGCCCGATGAGAACGACTGTCCTTGCTATGTGTGTACCGTTCCGACGCTGCTCTTGTTTTCTTTCCGCGGAATATACGTTGCGAGGCCGATTTTAAATGACGTTGATTCCAGCTCGGATCTTTCTCGCGCCTCCGCCGCTTACTGCTTTCGATGGAAATTATATAGTATATACAAGCGCGGCTTTATAATTAAACTCGCGCTCTTCTCTTTGACGGCGAACGAAAACAGGGATCGCTCGCGTCGGGCGGGGGAAAAATTTTTGAATAAAAGTTCGGCGGCGCGCGGCAGAAACGCGATATCGTATACACAGAGATGAAAAACTTCGAGAGCGTTCAATGAAACTCAATCTCCTTTCTAGTTAAAACTTATCTCGCGCGAACATTCAGCCCGAAGCTCGGACGGGGAAGGGGAATTTTTTTATTTAAACGGAAACTAAACTCGCCTTCCCGCCTCGCTGTTACACTCAAAAGACGTTCTTCGAGTTAATGTTTAAACCGTTGACGGGGGCCGAGCAACAAAAGCAACGGCCGCGGGGCGGCGGGGGCTCTTTGTTTTTCGCTTTCCGCCGCGTCGCGCGTAACGCGAATATTATTTTTTTAACATAACGAGAGCCTCCCGCGCATGTTTACCAGGTGCGCTAAACTCTTTTTCCGCTCGTTGTAAAGCAACGAGGACGGAGGACGTGCATGCACTTAATTAGAAAATTTTAATTATAATGGCTTTTTGCTGGGGGGGGGGCTGCTGGACTTTACCCGCGGCTTTTTTTTCATGCTCGATATATACGAGAAACCGCGGACGGGCGTGTAATTAAAAATTTTAAGAAAATTAGCGGACGCGCTCGGTGTATCCATCTCGATTTAGCGATAAACCTATAATCTATATATTTGGAAAATCACTCGTAGAGCTCATAAATAAAATTGGAGTTGTAAGAGTATTAGGATCGATTTAAGCAGCCGCGAGGAAATGGCAAATTTTTTTTTAAATTTAAAGTAGAAACACAAAAAGGTGTGGTGGCAGTATGGGCTGAAAAATTCAATTTTACTTTTATGGATAATAATGCAGGCACGTATAAGCTAACAATAAATAAAGTGGTACGGCCCGTTGCACGGTATTACTCCGCTCAACGCGGATGCACTATCCGTGTTGTCTTGCGAACTTTGACTTGATTCTTCGCAACTTCTTTATTGATCCGCGAGGGCGAGTTTATTTTTTTTTCTTTTTAAATTGAAAGCTTTTTTTTTTTTAATATTATACGTGGCGTCGGATAAACAGGTCCTTTAATTCGATACCGTGCAATCAGCGATGTGGCCTTATGATGCGACACGCATTATTAATGTTTATTTAATTATAAGCTATAATATTTGCTACAAAAGATTGTATTTGGTCGTTAGTGAACAATCATTTCTAATTATATAATAGTGCATTCAGATTTACAACCTGTTTACGTGCAAGTCTGACTATAACTCTATTTATACTACTGAAAATTCTTTTTTTTTTTTTTTAAGTACAGTGTATTAGTGGACCTTTCCTATTATTAATATGAATGGATCCTACGTAAAACGTAATTTTGAAATTTAATCTTGTTCTTACAAAGGGGATTCATGTAAATTGGAAAAAATTATTCTTACATCAGCTGCAGAATGAAAATTATAAAATAAACCACAAAAAGTTTATTTCAATTAATTAGAAAATAATTCTAAAGCTTAATAAGTTCGATTGAAAATAGGTCACACGCTGAAATTCACATCGAACATCCTTCCACCAGAATGACTATTTCCGGATTAATTTTATCGAAGCATAAAAATTGCTTTTCACTGTGCGAAAAATCGTAAAATTCTACCCTTACGTCTCTATGCGAATACCGCACAGCGTCGGTCTCGATTACATTTCGCCGGCAATTGTAATTCAGCGCGCACTGTAAACATTGACTGCGCTTTTCTCAGCGTTCCCTCGAGTCAACTAGGAAAAAGCCTAGATTATTCATCTAGGTGGCACAGGCTTCTCTTTAGATAGACCATTGTAGTCCAACTACAAAAGATGTTAAGACCCGCGTAATGCGGCTGTGTGCTCAGCCCCAGGTTTATTTAAACTGACAGTGCAAAAGGCGCTTTTCGTTATTGCTATATATGCAAAACAGTTCGCGTGTTTTTCTTGCTCCCGTCTGCAGCTGATATTGCCAGGTGTAATTTGCGAAAAATCAAGCGACTATTTAAAACCAAATACCGCGATTGTACTTATAATTTTTATGATCAATCGAAAGTGCACGCCATTATTTCCAACCTCAAAGGAGCCTTAATATTCGAAGCCCCGAGGCAAATTTATTAATTCACCCAACACTTAACCATTGATTTACACCTTCTATCGATTGGCGCCTCGCATCAAACGAAAAAAAAAGAAGGGGCGGCGCGAAACGGAATACCGATATGAATTTTTCCGGCTCGCGCTGGAATAAAAGGCTCCGCGCGGCGGCGGCGGCGGCGGTGCAGGATGGAAGCGCGCGCGCGAGCTCAGCCTGCAGTCGGGCACGTGCAGTTAACCGCAGAAGTAATGCCTCGCGCGCTCCATTTAACGAGGCGTCGCCGCGGCGCATCGCCGCCGATACCTACGTATGCGCTTTTTGACGCGGGGAGAGAGGGTTCTCTCTCCCCGCCTCCGGCGGCGGAGGCCTCGACGTCGCCGCTGCATAATGTTACAAAGGATCGCTCTCGTTCCTCGCATTGTCGTGCCTACGCCGCGGACGGCGATTGTTTTTCTTTATTTCATACGCGCGTGGCTCGGCGAATGGATATGGACGCGGGGTTTCATTAATTTCGTTAATTTTAGAGAACGGTGGAAAAGGGGGTCGCACCTTTTGTCGGGGTCATTTATTTGATATTTATTGATTTTCAGAATGTAAATTATGTGCGCCGCTCAAAAACGTTCATTTTAATATTTTAAATATGTTTTAAAAATTCAATATTATTCGAATGGACGCAATAAATTTTGTGAACGATCGTTCTCTTTCAGGTTTCGGGTAGAAAGTCCGCTTAATTAAAGTAATTTTGATATGTTACTGCAAAGTGCACATTAAACAAAATATCGCTCGCCCTTTTGAAAAGCTTTCACCGTCATATATAAAAGCAGGACACCAATCTACTTTAAAAATTGCAATACTCTTTCAAAATCAATTCCTGCATTTAAAATAATGATCCCCACATTTCCCATTCGAACAAAGAAGCGCGCAGCTCCATAAAAAAATCTGACCAACCCTACAACTTTAATAAATTTACCTCTCATTAGCGAGGGGTACAGGAATACAGCTCGGCCATTCATTAATTACAATCTCGGATATAATCGTCCCGATAAAGAGCCGCACAATAGCCCCCCCGAGTGCAAGAAAGACTCCCGGCTCGAATGTATATAAAAACGGCGGTTACCGCGGAGGTCAGTTCGGTCGGAGGCATTGAAAGGCAGTCGAAGTACAAGCACGCGTGTAATAACACACGCTCCTCCCTCTCTCTCTCACTCTCGCGTCTCACCCCGCAGCTCCTGGCCGCGTTTATATATCAGTCCCTCTTTTGTTTCTCTATTTTCATCCCTTTCTCTCGCGCGGCTCGCTCTATTTCTCTGTTGTATTATACTCGTTATCGGTCGCGTAAGCGTAAAAAGCGATTGAACGTCAATGCCTGGGTGATGCCGCGCGGCATTACAGCTGCCGGTATACGGGGCCGAGGAGGCGCGCGATATTGCAAAAGTTGCCGAGAGCCAGAGAGAGAGCTATAAAGCGCGGAGAGTCGAGAATTTCATACCCTCTAATTGAAAGGTCCGTCGGTGGGAAGTCGCGCCGCGACTCTCCGATAGTCCGATATTTGCATTATGAACGCCCGCGACCCGTTCTCGCGGCGAGGGTACACTTTTCGCGCCGACGGGCCGCGAGAGGAAAGCTTCCGCGGGTGACTCGGCTCGCGAGAGACTCATCTTTTTGTAGGCCCAAGAGGAAGGGGGGGTTTCTGCTTTTTTTTCTGGGCTTTTATTGGGGTCGCCCGCCGCGCTTGTTATTCCTGCTGGCGATTATCGACGTCGGGGAAGCTCTCCCGAGGAGTTTCGAGAAGCTATGACGGCGGTGTTTTCCCCATTGTTCCCTGCTACGCGATTTCGGAAACACCCAGGATCCGGAAAACTTGGGATGTTGCATTGTTGGGGAAGTTTCGAGGGAGGGCGGATAATTATTGCGCTTTATCGAACAATTTTTTATTCGGCTCTTTATCTTTTTGGGATGTAAATTTTTTAGAGTTTGGTACATGGGGTTAAATGGAAAAAAGACGCGGATGATTAAAAGACTTATTTGAGGTAGAAAGTGGAGCGAAAGTATAAATCCTGCAGTGTCAATCAAGCGTTCGTTATCTTCAGCGAAATAGCTGCAGATTAATGCCTGAATTGCGACTGATTTACGCGATTGACATTTATTCCTGAATTTTGTCTATGCTTGAAAAATTGCAGTTTTTTTTTTTTGTTTTAATTGACGTATTAAAATTTGTTTTGGAGCCTTTATTCGAAACAAAAAACGCCACGTCAATTCATTAGTTGATGAAATTATTGCTACGATACGGTATATAGTAATCCCCGTGTACTAAATTTTTTATGTATAATACGATAAAATACGAAAAAATACATTAAAATGCATTTTCCCGAAAACCGGTCACGTTGGATTTATTTATATATTTTGAACGAACTCTGTTTTTCGATAAAAAAAGCAAAGTTAATTGACGCACGCGCACAAAGTTTCGCAATTTATTACGCCGAAAGCATTGAAAATGCAAAGGCCAACTAACGGCAGAATAAATTCAGCGCGATACCCTCCCCGTATTCCCAGTGCGCCGTTTCCGAAAAAAAAGAAGAAGCATAGAAAAAAGTTTGAAAAATCCAAGGAGAAACATTCGCAACTGAACTCTCTCCCGCGCCTGTCGCGAAACGAGTCGAAACATATTTCAATATCGATCCATCTCTCCTCGGCGCTCCCCTCGAGCGTCTATAAATTATCCAATCTGAATATCACTGGACAAATGAATATTTTCGTTAAAAAAAAGGGGTTGGGTTGTCTCGCTCGACGGAGCGCAGAGCCAAAGAAGCCTTGGCAAAGCGCAAAAATCGCGCTCTCCTCTCGTCCCGGCCGTTTTATTCAGTAACGAATATGTTTCTCGGTTGCAGAGCTCGAGATGTCGACGAGGCTGCACGATTAATGGATAAGGGAGCGTCTGCATGCTGGCGTCTCTCGGCGCGACATGCATCATCATCATGTATCTTCTGAGGTCAAAGTCGCAGCCCGAATGAACGTCCGACGCGTTTACCGGACTTTAACATGCACTGCTCCAGCAACGGACCTACGACCTTACTGAGTACGTATATACGCACATGATGCACGGACACGCTCGCGTGTGCGCCGGGGCTCTCTGCTAATGTTGGAATAATGACCCGATGAGAGTTCAGCCGCGCGACCTGCTTTGTTTTGCCGAAATGTGCCGGACGCCGAGGGAGGGATGCTTTTGACGGACGGCGAACTGCTGTAATAAGCGCTTTAATATGGGCTCTGTTCTCTCGCTTTTTCCCCCCCTCCCCCATTTTTAACGGCAGTATTATGTTGAATTTATTAAACTTTGTAATTGAGGGAAAGTTCAATGGAGATTTGAACTGCGTTTTTGGAGATTATCAAAAGTTTCATTTTACCGGCTGTTTATAAACTGTCCAAGTGTAATTTCCGACTTGGTGTTTTAGTTGAAACGCAGGAAAATGTTAAAAACGTTTATTTCAAAACAAATTCTAAACTTTAAATTAAGAACTTTCTTATCAATTAGTTTAAAAACAATCGTTCTTTAACAAGTTTTTTCTGTCATTTTGAGCAATTCACGAAATGATCGCGGTAAATTCGAACTACTTTATGAGGTTACGATAATCATTACATTCTTCTTGATTAAATTAATTGAAACTTCATTTGTAAGAATTCAATATTAAAGTACGACATTTTCTAGCTCATTATTTTCACTAATAATGGCTGCACTCTGCGTTAAAAGTATTTTATAACTTTAAATTACGTTCAATTTCATAATTTCAATAATGCTATTTAATGATCTCTATTGTAATTGTATTGAATACAACGTACATTTATTACGACTGAAAATTTTCAATTTCATCGTAGCCCCGCCGTGTGCTGCTTTGTTAATTATTAAAATTGTAATTCTCAACATTTCCAGAGTTGCATAATCTTTCACCACTCATTCAAAATAAGTTTCCCCGACAGCCGGACGGACAAACACTAAACGCGCTTCGAGAAAATACAGCCGCGGCCGCGATATATCCTCAATTTTCCCGCTTTCACGGGCGGGAATAAAAATCTCGAAAGGCAACCTCGAAGCGGAAGCAATCAATCAAACCCGAAAACGCAGTCTAAACAATAAACGCGCCACTAAATCGTTCCGAAATTCGAAAAGGAGGAGCTTTCGAAAAAAAAGCAAAAAAAAAAAAAAAATAGATTCCACGCTAATAAAACAACAACAAACGCAGCCGCGCGCCTCGGCCCTCTTCACACGGCTGAGCGGATCCGTCAGTCATGTAAAGCGGGAGCGCATAGGGGGAGAGAGCTTTTTTTTCCGTCATTCCCCGCTCGTTCGTCGGGGGCAATCCTCGCCTTTCAATATACCGACCGTGAAAACTGATAATAGATTAATCCCGCGCAGATGAATTTGCGGCGAGCGGCGAAAAAGTCCGCGGTCTCGGACCGCCGCCGGCTGTCTCTCCATTAACTTCGCCCGATCCGACCGAGTCACTTCTCGTGACACATTTTCAAAAAATCGCCTTCTTCCTCTCTCTCTTTCTCCGACTTTCTCCATTCGCTGGAACAATATACTCGGCGATCGGCGCGGCCCGAAAACACGTTTTCAGCGAGCTAACGGGTGCCGATTATTGCGCGTTCGTTTGCGTTTGCGATTGCGCCGACGGATTTATATTGGTTTCTGCTCTCGCGAGCCGTAATCTCGCGTTCGGCGAGGCTGTAATTTTGAGAATTAAAACGCGAGGATACGAGGCAATCTCGGCGCGTCGGGCTTGAAAAACTTTCGAGTACCGTCAGTTATTTGTGTCCGCTTCGGTTGAATTTCATTTGCAATCCAGATCGTATAAGTGTAATAAGAGTAAAATGCAGGATTTTGATTAATTTAATACGGCCGCCTTTTATTACGCGATAATTAAAATAGAATTTTCGCGAGGAAAAGGTAAAATTTCAGGTAATGAAAGTACCTATATACAACAACAATTCGCACACACACGACAAAATAAGTGAGCACTGTGCCACAATATCTTTACGTATTTCGAATTGCCATCCAACTTTTTTTTTCTTTTTTTGAATCGCAAAAATTATATGCTGCTGTCTGACTAAACTCTTCATTCATCTACTTACTCACTGATAATATATATAAAAATTCTAATTGTGCTCTGTGGTAACTGACGGGTTAATTTACTATAACGTTATCTCTTTTCCATTTTATTAAAACTATGGTTCTCGATAGCCATTAGTTTTTTGTTCTCTTTCGTTCTAAAGAAAGTAAATCCCTCTCTCTTCCTCGGTTATATAAAGCACTATTTACAATAATAGATATACTACAAAAAATTTTATTTAAAAACTTTTACTTACTTAAAAACATTCATTTGCAATAAAATAACTCTGGCACTTGTTCGAAATGCGTCAAGATATCGTCGTCTAATCTGTTCTACATATATACAGATTAATTTTTTCATGCATGTCTGCGTGGTTAATGTTATATTTAGATTCCTAATCGTTCAATGTAGTTTTAAAACGAACACTTTATGTCGCACTTTACGTCACAAATAAATTCTGAATAATGCAATTAACTTAAAGGAAAATGGGAAGCTAAGGCTATTTAAATGCGCTGAAAGTAGTAACAGTCAAATTAAGTTAGACATTTTTTAGCTTATCCAGGTGCCTCGTCGTGGCCCCTTTTTAAAATTCAACTACATTCCCTCAACCGAACTGGCTAAAAGTTTACTTTTCAAACGGAATATTCCTTCTCGATTTGCCGGAAATGAAATCTGCTAGAAAAATGTACTGTCTTACCCCACGAAAATTGGAATCGATAGAAAAGCACATCTCGACGAAAGAAAGAAAAAACGTAAAAGTGGTAATTTGCCGAAATTAAATCTCTCCGGCATCCGAAAAGTCCTCCGCTCGCACGGCGAAAAAAGGAGCACGCCGCGTTTTTATTGAGATAAAGCACGCGTTTGCGAGAGGAGAGGGAATATTTCGAGTGACCCCATTAAAAACGCGTAGTATAAAGCAAAGGGAGAACAAGCCGAACCGGAGAAAGCCAAGCTCCTCCGAGTAGAGGGAGCCGACCACTATATATAGTGGCATCGCAAACACGCCAAGCTTGACTCTGTACAAGCTCGCTCACTTTTAACGTATTTCCTTTCTCTTCGTTCGGATCCGCTCTATACACCCATCCCCCCCGTCCACTTGTCGTTCTTGCCGTCTTTTCGACGGCTCAAGGAGCCGGCCGCCGCCGTGCTCTATGGTCCGAATAAAAACAAATGATTTATAGGTGTTGACTGACTTATTCTCCGAGTCAAAGATTGATAATAAATTTTATCAACTAAATAACGTTGTCCAATGCAATTTTACCGTCCTCCCTTCTTCGTGGAATATTTAACCTTTGTAAATATGCTTTATGAAGAGGTAAAGAACTTTCTCCGCGCAGAATATTATTCGCATATTTCGCAATAAAGTATTGTATTTGCGTTGTAAGAAAAAAAAGAAAAAAAAATAAATAAACGACCAATTTCATAAAAGCTCGCAAAAAGGGTCACGGAGAGGCAGCTTCTTTCTAGCGCTCTCGCGCCCGGTCTTCTTGACAAAGCTACTGTAGTTATAAATTCCATCAGACTGTTTAATCTTAGAAAATATAAGTGAAATTTCAAGTGCTTCTAGAAAAAAGAAACGGTCTCGCGGGTAAAAGCTTTCGTTTAGCGAAGTCGCACTTTTAATTATTCAAAAGACAAACCTGCAATTTCTGCGTTATAAAATATTTAACGCCACTTGTTCTCCCCGGAAAAATCGCAGTTCAATGGTAATCGAAAGTATTTCCACGCCGCGGAACGACAAGAGAACAGAGCCGCGAGCTGGTTGCGCTCGAAAAAGGGGGGGTAAAAGACCGGGGCGTAAGAATAATTTTCGAAATTGAATTCCTCGAGTGCAGAGAGTGAGAGAGAGTACGACACTCTCTCTCTCGATCCGCATTAGTCTCCGGCGCATTTGCCTGCGACTACGCGCCCTCCGAAATAAATTCCTGGCGCGTCGAGTCGTCGCCTATATATATAAGCCCCGGAGCGCTGAGGTTTTTCCTTTTTCTCGCCTCCAGCCGAAGCCGAAGCAGAAGAAGAAGAAGAAGCAACGGTGGTGAACGGCGACGAAGAGGAAGAATCGATGCTGGTGTCGGCTGCAGGTGGGTGCGTCGCAAAGATCGTGGGATGTAGTTGACGTCGCTCGGCGCTCGCTCGAGGGGGTGGCGGAGGGGCGGCGGTCGCCGGTGGAGGTGGGCTGAAACAGCCGCCGAAGAAGAAGAAGAAGAAGAAGAAGAAGAAGGAGAAGGAGAAGGAGAAGAAGAAGGTGTCGGGGATCACAATAGACAAATATATGTGCGCGCCCGGGGTAGGAGAGGCTCGGCTTCGAGTTCAAGAGGACGAAGCAGCGGACGACGAGGACGACGAAGAAGGGGTGGAAGAATGAATGCGACGCTGACGACTTTGGGCCTGCTGCAGAACGCCAGTAGTACTGTCCTCTACGCGACGACGAGCCTGGGAGCCGCGGACAGCAGCGCCGCGGCGAACCTCACCGACGATGACACCGTCAAGGGCCACAACTACCCCCTCTGGAAGGTCACCCTGATCATCATCGTCGCGACGATCCTGAGCGTGGCGACCGTCATCGGTAATATCATGGTGATGGTCAGCTTCAAGATCGACAAGCAGCTCCAGACGATCTCGAACTACTTCCTCTTCAGTCTGGCGGTCGCCGACTTCGCCATCGGTCTCATCTCGATGCCGCTATTCACGGTTTACACGGTGCTCGGCTACTGGCCCCTGGGCGCCCACGTCTGCGACACCTGGCTGGCCCTCGACTACCTCGCCAGCAACGCCTCGGTCCTCAACCTCCTCATCATCAGCTTCGATCGCTACTTCTCGGTCACCAGGCCGCTCACCTACAGGGCAAAGAGGACCACCGTCAAGGCTGGCATCATGATCGGTAACTACCTTCCTTTTTCTGTTTCAACTTTTTAAAAAATACTGGCTAAATTCAAGCGCGAGCTCTATTTTTTGAGCATATTAGGAATTCATTTAAAAGTCTTTTTTTTATTTTTTATTCAAATTCTAAAAGCTCCTTCTTAAAAACTCGATTTTTTTTTAATAAGGAGGGTCCTCCGATCCAAGCTGCGGGGAGAAGGGCGGAAAATCATATTGGTTTTGACTCTTGTGCGAGAAGCGTAGCTGACAATTTCAACTTACTATCCTGTCGTAAAAACATCAGCTCGCGACGCGATCGCACGGAAAATAAAAATTACTTTATTTTCAATCTGCCGGTGTGAAGACTAGTATTAACCAAATATCTAGAAAAA